>VXBR01002915.1:454057-491237 GCA_013400215.1 Cisticola juncidis | reverse complement strand
TGCCTGGTATTTGCAAGCATCAGATCTCTTGAATTTGTTGAAATCTCCCATTCTGGTTGATCATCCCCTGGAGTGTTATTCCCTGCAATTGCAATGGCTTTGTCAAGACCCATTGTGTGGCAGGACAGTCTCTGTCATGGGATAATCATCATCCTTGGGAATCTCCCAAAGGTGTGGCTGTATTTGGCTGTCTCAAAGGAAATGTTACGTTATTGTGAGCACCTTCCTGAGCTCCCCAAGCTGCCTTGGTTTCAGGGCCTGTCCACTCAATGCTAAAATCTGAATTACCCCAGTGGATCTGTAACATTTATCACAGAGCAGATTAGATAGTTGTTGTCCAATTAAGCAATAAGCAATTCTATTTCTACGTCTGTGGTTGAAGACTCTTTAATTAGTTACATTTATTCAGCTTAGTTCATACCTTATCTGCTTTTCATTATACTTTCTTCTTGCTTAAACTATGCAGGAACAATTATATTTCCCTAAAATTATTAGTCTTCTGGGTGTCATCAGCTATTCCCTAATTTAGTTTGGAATTAGTTTTTTATTAGATGTGGATCTTTTGTGCAGGATGTCTCCCTAAAATCCATCTTGTACCAAACAGATCTACTGTAATCCAACAGAATGTGAGTGAATGTGAACAGTTACCCATGGACAGGGGTCTATGTACCTGCAGCTATTTTTAGCATTTCAAAAAGCTCAATTTAGGATCTTTACCTGTTGCATTTAATTGGAAATGGCAGGCAATCATCACAGGCAGGACAGTCAGGGAGAAACACCTTTATTAGGGAAAGAACTCATTTATATTTTGTCTGTGCCACGATGTTTAATGAAATTCGTGGTGGACTGAATGATAAATATGTCTGTTTCACTAATTCAGTTTGTTTAGGCTTTGTTGTCGTTGTATTTGCTATAATTAGATATAATTTATGAACTTTTTAGAATTATACCTTGTTCTCATACTTCTTCTACCAGGTCTTTACAGGTGTACAACCTAGACTAAAATTAGAACACCTCAGTAAGATAAAATTCTTAGTTTTTTAAATGGCTTTTAAGATGATTTGTGTATTTTTGGCTTTTTTTTTTTTTTTCCTTTTGTTATGTGTTGTTTAGAATATAATCAGATTTTTCTTCTCTTCTGAGTAGACAAGTACAGACTGTTTGCAGTTCACTCTTTGCACAAAATGCTTCCTTTGTTCTGAATCACTCCGCAGTTTGGGGCTTGACAATCTGAATGTGTCTTTCACTGCTCCACTGTACTTATGGTGCTGAGCCTAATGGGAGCCGATAGCTTTTGTAATGGGCTCTTAGTCCTTGGGTTAAGGCACAATCTTCCTTCTTCCTTCTCCTCTGCAGTGAACCTTGTTCCCAGCTGAATTTCTGAGCTCCTGCTGGTTTTGTTGTTGAGGTGCTGCTGTTGTTGAGGTGATACCTGTGGGTCAGAACACCACCACAGTTCATCCCCAAAGGCCAAGGAACCTCCTTAGAACAAGAGGATAAAGCAAATAAATTACAGCTCTGACGTGGCACTCTGACTGCTTGTCAAGAGAGGTTAATGCTAAATTGAATTGCAGTGAAGTGCTTTGATTTGAGAGTGGTTAAATTTTGGATTAAAAAGTCAAAGTTTTACAGAAGTTGTGAGTGGACCTTTTTTATCTGAGCAGAGCAGTGTCTTTTGGCATTTGCTGTCAAATAGCAATGTTGGAAATACCTTGACACAGCTTCTTGATCAACGTGTTTCACTTGAAAACAACTTCTGATTTTAAAAATAATTAAATTGAGAGACTCTTTAATGACTAGGTTATTATTCAATTGGCTTATACCTACAGTCTGATATTTGGACTATTAGTGAAATACAGAAGGCAGTTCTAGCTCTGAAGTAGCATAATTTAATTATATCTGACACAGAGCCCCTTTGAAGCTTTTCCATTGTTTTATTTTTGATTTTGATATCAACCCAGATTGTGTACTGCAAATATAATCCAAAAGGAAGTCTTGCTGCTTGTGTTTGCATTCGAGTTCACAGAGGGCGTGGAAACTGTGAGGTCTTGTTTTAAATGGTGTTAATACAACCTTGAAAATGACCAAGACCTCTCCATCTGCCAAAAAACAAACAAAAAAAAGTGCTGTTTAATAAACTTCACTTCACTACTACCATCACATAACTAATCACAAAAAGTATTTCAGAATGAATGAAGAAAGATAGAGAGAACTTTAACCATGTTGAAAAGTCATGATAACTGGTAACTGTTTTGTAGCTTTTTACTTTGTCTAATTATTGTGCAAAAACCGAGTAGAATTTTACGCTGAGTATTGAAAGTTCCTTTTTAGCAATACAGCATTATCTTTAAAAAGTCCTAGAGGGAAATTTTCACACTTCTGATGTCAATCCAGTGTGGATCTTCTTAGCAGAGAGTCCAGATCCACCTTCTGTGGCCCAGGTGGGTCATGTATTGGAATAAAGAGCTGCAGACGGGTCTCTGTCCTGCTCACCTTGGGCTCTGGTTTCGTGCAGTCCAGAGGCTGTAGAGCTGTGTCACTGTGACTCTGCTTGTGCTCACATACCCCTATGGAAAAAAAAAAGTCCTTCCCAGGGCCAGTCCCTGGCTGGTATGAGATACTGATATTCAGGTTAAGTCAATCATTAGTATCACTAAATTTTGTTTTATAGTGCCTTTTCTACCTATAAGCTGTGATTTTTTTGTTTTTTTTTTTTTTTTTTTTTTTTTTTTTTTTTTTTTTTTTTTTTGTTTGTTTGTTTGTTTTTTTTCTAGAGTTCCACAGCATATAGAGGTGCATTCAAAATGCTGTAGGCTGATATATAAACTGTCAGTAAACAAACTAACACACTATCCAAATAAAATCTTTATGGTCCTGACCCCTTGCCTCCTTTTCAGTTCTCATATTAGATTTCTGCTTTACTAGAAAAAAAAAAACCCAGGATACTTTCCATGGAGTTTATTTGATTTCTGGACTGACCTGTGTGGCAAAGTAAAATTTTAATATTTAATACTTGGAAGAGGTGCACAACTGGGGAAAAAATAAAATATGTATTTGAAGCTGCTCCAAAGCTTCTTGCAAAGTGTATTTATGGTTGGTTGCTAGAATAGAATTTTAAATAGGGGAGGAATAAGACCACTGTTGTGGATAGCAGAGAGTTTCCAATGGGAAACAAAAAAAAAAACAACCAACTTTGCATCTCTTTCTCACTCACTGCAGCTGGTTTGCAGTTAAAAGATTTTGCTTTTCATTGAAATGGAAATCTACTGCTTCCTTCAGCTTGTGTTTTAAAACACGCAAAGTGCGGAGTTGATTATCAGGCTGAGGGTGAAATGCTGCAGCAGTCCACAATCACAGTTGGTATTTCTGTTGAGTGAGTAATCAGGGAAGCACTTATTAAATTACCATTTATAGCAAATGTGCCACAGCGGAGGGAGGCAGCAGCTTGGCCTCTCCTGACATGTCCTGTTCCCCTGGCAAGCTGCAGCCTTGGGGACATGAAACTCTCCCAGCCAAGGGGGACAGCAACATAACCACACCCTGGGGCACGAGGAGCCCCCAGCTTTCTTCTCTTACACAGAAATATCTTGCTGGAATTAAGGTTGAGCTGGTAATTATGTTGCTAATACATGAGGCAGCATATAATTCCTCTCCGAAAGCTCATTGAAGATGCCAAGTGTTTGCAAAATGCACTCGTGTTCTTACATGAGCTCAATTTCATTTTCCTCCAAAAAGCATCTGACCACCGCAGCAATTCAGCTCCTTTTAAATACATTGTATTAATTATATGTTATTTACCCTGGTGGAATGTAGCTGTTAGAGAGAGCTGTATGAGCAAGAGGTAGTGATAATGTACATGTTGACTTCCTCCCATGGAATGTTAAGAACATCAACAAAGAGGAAGAATGCTTTTAGACTTGCACAACTGATTGAACTAATCCAAGCAGTTCTGGTGGCAGTAGCACTTAACATCAGTCCTTTCCAACTGCATTTCACTTGTAAATATTTCCTCATTGGAAGAGCCATATGATTCTCTAGAAAAAATACCATTCTCCCGAGGATTTGCTCATTTAAATTCACAATCAGATGGCATCAGGCAGAATATAACTCAACCCCTTATCCTACTCTTATTCTGACATTTCAGAAAGGGAACTTTCTTCTAGGGTGTAGCCCTATTTGAACGTAAATAAGAAGCACAGCCTAAGGTAACATCGACTTTTCACTTTGCATAAAGCAGAAATTTGCTTGTGGAGAAGGATTTTGTTCTTGAAGGCTCATATTTAAGATGCCACTGTTTAAAAGGTTTCATAACCTTAAAAGTAAGCTGTAAACAAGCTTTCCAGTGTGAATCCCTACAAAATTCTAGGTCAGGATTAGGCAAAGTTGGGATCTGACTTTTAATTGGAAATTGGATTACACTGAAACAACAGAACATTAAAACATTATAATTATTAAAAAGTTTTGTACCACTAATCACTTAACTGGCTAGAAATGGCAAAAGAGCTCCCCAGAGAGATGCCTGGATATGCTGGAATATCCCGTGGTGGTCTTTGTCACCTGTTGAAGGTAGGTAGGATTGGGAAAAAGTGGCTCGAAAGCCCTCAGTACTCCCACTACTCCCAAAATTGTTGCTCCTGTTGTTCTGTTCCAGGTGTGCAGGCAGATATTTCACGATGTCTCAGTTAAACCGGGAGGGCAGATATTAAAGTGTCTTTGCACATGAAAAAACACATCCATGAAAAACCTGTTTGCAGCTGCAGGGTCTTCTGCAGGACTTGGGTTTCTAAGTCCCTGATCCACTTGGGTTCTCTGTGTGAAATGATAATAATTCAATTATAAATCCTACTCTGGCAGTATTCCCAGTGAATAACTGTTCTTGCCAATCATTTCCACGATAATCATGGGGGATATCAGGAATATCTTTTTTCTTTCATCTAGAAAAAATAATCATGAGCTGGATACCTGCAGATGAAGCTGCATGATCCTTGTAGCATTGCCATATTTAGGGCTGGAGAACTTGAATATTTTGAGAGCTTTGAATGATATGTTTTAGATTTTGCTTAATTCAGTATAAGTATTAGAAGATTTATCATACAGAATTTTGTAATAAATTGCTTCATTTGAGTCTGACAATTCCAAATTGATGTATAATTACAATGTAATATTTTAACTTTATCCATTTTAACAACATTCAAATTTGTCATTTCCAATTAAAACAGAGAATACATGCTGTATTTTGTTGATCATGTTAATTTTAGGAATGGAAATGGCAAAAGTCATCAGGCTTCTAGATCCCCTAAAGTCTACCTTTTGCTTCTGTATTTGAAACACATCTTTATGTGAACAAGAGCATGCATGTCAGAAATGACACAGCTTCATTTCTATACTGTAATTCTTATATTTAATGATATCTGAATAGTAATGATCTCCAAAATAATTTCCTGTGCAGGACAGCACACAGGGGCATCTTAGATATTATTTCCTTAAAATACTGTGAATGTTTATTTCTTGTCTGAGGTCATACATTTCTTCATCGTCTACTGAGAGCTGCTGAGTGCTGTTACAAACCAGATGTATGATGCTGCTTTAAATAAACAAATTTAAGTCATGCACTAAAATCATATTAATTCAGGAGCAACACACATTGGGTGTTATTTCTCAGGATGTTGTTCTGTGTACATGTATTATGCAGAGAACTTTGACACCAGACTTTGATCTGCTTTAAGTGGAGCATATACGTGGGATCCTGGATGGCTGCAAGTGCTGTTCTGAGACATTCTCGTACAAAACATCTCCTGTGTTTGGCTGTAAAACAAAATGCACTGCTTGCTTCGACTCTTGCCTGCTCTTCATCCAGAGAGCCTTGTTTGTTTTCCATGCTCTGTTGTTTGCTCCCTGAAAGGGGCAGTGATAGATAAAAGTTATTTAAGAAAAAAATGTACTCCCTAAGTGGCAACCGTCTCTATGTTGTCCCAGTTTAAACTCAGATTTTTAGAAGAATATATGGCCCAATTTTTGTGTTACGCAGTTTGAAGGGCACGTTCAAGGTCTTCAACATCACCCAGACAGAACACACACAGTTACAGTCCAAATTTAGAAATTAATGATCCTAGCTGCTGTATACAGCCTATAGTTAGCTTCAGTTTAGCTATTCTGTACTTGTTTGTAGGATTGGCACAATAAAAGGCCCTGCCTCATGAGGTTCTGTAGTCTAGAGGCTCTTCTTTGCTGTTGCTTGATCTGATGCCCATTCCCGAGGCAAACAAAGCAGAATAAACTTCAGATAAAAGCTGCCTCTCGTTCTGATCATGAAATAGCTGAGAGAGGAAAATGAGGGGAGAGGCTGCATTGGTTCTGTTCTCACCTCAGGCTGAGAGAGAGAGGAGCATCCTCTCTGTGCTCCTACAGCCACAGGGCTGGAGGGACATTGGGTGTGCTGCTCCCCCAGCCCGGCTTCAGGGATTTACCGGTGGGAAGCTGCTCCACAAGTCCTGTGACCAGGAAAAACTGCTGGAAATGGTCCTGCTGTAATTTGAGGAGAGGAAGGAGAAGCTGTGGTCAGCTCCCAGCTCTGAGAGTTCTCCTGTTCACAGAGGGCATTTCAGTATTCCTCAGTGCCTTTATCTCCCTTTGATAAATGGACATACATGGTTGCTCAATTTTCCTTCCAGAAGAGCTCTCTGTAGATTGTCAGCCTCAAATCTCAAGGTTTTCTCAGTGCTGGAATTGCAGCTTGTCATGCTGGTGAAAGGAGGGTGTCTCTCAGGAAGCCTGCTGATAATCAGCCATGTCCTCCTTCCCATTCAGAACTGTTATTCAGTGTCAGTATTTTTTCATTTCACTGCATCACCTTCTGTCTTTGATATGTGCAAATTCTTTAAGTAATTTTAAGTTTTCCCCTTCAACTTCTATTTTTTTTTCACATAACGAAAGCAGAAGAACAACCTTCAGTTCAGGAATCTTAATTGCAAAGCAAGGCCCACTTTTTCAATATTTTGCTACAAGAGAGAGACAGCTTTGATAGTTTAATATCACACTGTCTTTCATAGTGTCTTTCCTCACATGAGGCTAGAAGACAAAAATTAATCCACTAAAAATAGTAAGCTATTCTGGAATTTAACAAACTCAGAATGAAGTGGTCAGAAGTTAACAGTATTTCTCATCTGTTGCTTATCTCTTGAAATTAAGGATAACGGAATTAAACTATCTACTAAATACAAGTTATTTAGGCCCAGTAATTCAGTGGACATCCAGCTATCATAGCTAAGCCACCAACATCCAGGGTTCAAGATAATATTCTATGTCTTCTTACATCTGTTTTCCAAATGTTAATAATGACATATTTGTTTTCAGAGTAAAGGAACCTGGCCATAAATTGTGGATGGCATTTACAGGGGCCACGTTCAGTACCTGAAAAGGTGGCTGCAGTATCCAAGGAGCTAAACTTATTTCCCTATAAATCTGGGAATATCTTTCTTTCTGTCAGCTCCCAATGGGAAAACTTGTTATTGTCTATTGACCAAGGATGACCTTTACTGTGTAAACACTGACCCTGATGGATTAGGAAATGGATGTGTTGGTCAGATGTGATCTTCTACCTTCCCATGTCCCATTAAATGTGCTTATTAACTCTGTTCTTTTGTTCAGCAGTTCCTTAAAATATGAAATTTATGCTTTAAGAAAGACTTGTAATTAGTCCCTCTACCTAGTTACCATCAAAAACAAAGGATGCTTCCAACTCTTTCTCATTAGTATTCACACAAAGTGAATTGTGCCTTTCAGTTCTCATTGGTTATTATTTAACCATTAATCCCAGAAGTTTATGGGCTAGTGTGATGACAGTGATTATTTTTCTGGTTGCTGTCCAAGGGGTCATTTCGAAAGAGGCTCATTGCGGAAGGGTTGCAGAGGACGTAGATTTGCAGGAGCATTTAATGTGTTTTGCTTCCAGTCTTTCTGTGGCCGGGCAGCCAGCCAGGCACTGTCTGAGGTTTGCTTTGTAAGTCCTGAATCACTAATGCAAAGGCAGGGGAAGTGCAGAGCCATCATCCCCATCTGTCCAGTATTACTGCACATGGAACTGGCCCTATTGAACATATTGAATTAATTCCAGTGCAGCGTTGCCCATCAAATTACTTGACTCTTTACATCACCCTTTTTTTGCTCCCTAATGCAAAACATCCATTTTATTTGACAAGGCCTTCTTTGGCTTTGGCCTAAACAGAGGATGGGGATGATCTTGGCTCACTTCACTCTAAATAATCGTTCTTTAATTACACTAGAGGTGGTATCATCTGCAGTAATTACTGAAAAGATGTCAGCTCTCAGATAATGGAGTAAAACATTAATGGAACTGAGCTGGCCCAGACCCTGACTCACAGGAACCAGCCACTCCTTGTGCTGTGACTTGGCATCACTCTCAGCCTAGTTAAGGTTTCAGCTTAGCACCTGACTTAGGACCATTCTGAAGTACCATGTATCATAATGCCGATTTGTTTTGTTTTGTCTAAACATTAATCCTGCTGTTTCTTCAGAAAAAAAGTATGGATGAAGTCAGATTTTTGCAGCTGCTTACCTGAGTAATATCTTTGAAACTTTCTCATAATCCCCTATATCTTTTAAAGAGACTTCTAATATCTTGAGATAGACAGGCATTACTGACACAGAATTTTTTATTGGCAGCAGCAGTAAAATCTTGGGTATCATTTGATCTGAAGAGTTCTCTCTTCTGCAGACACTACTTGTAGAGTCTTGTAGATTGTTCACTTGTAAATGAAAACTGTTGGCTTATCCCAGAATCATTTATGTTGGAAGAGGCCTCTGAGATCATCGAGTCCAACCTTTGGCTGATAACCACCTTGTCAATAATGAGAATAAACCTTTTCTGCACATGTGAGTGAAAAAAGCCAGAAGCTGATGTGTAGGTCATGCTTCCAGTGTCTGCCATGATGGCAAAGGGACACTGACTTGCAGGTCTGCAGGCTGGGAGATTCATTGGCAATAAGCTTGCAGTCAATTCAGAGCATTCACAAAAAATACCCAAAAGTTACTGTGCTTGGAGATGTGCAGTTGTGAGTTTCTAAGTGTGTGTCCTTGATTATACAGCTCATGGCCTTGCTGAAGTCCTCAAGTCCTTTGTGTCTAAAGGCCCAGTAAAAATATAATTATATAAATACACAATATTCCATGGCTTCTATGTGCTTTGTACTGTGTAGTCTTCAATCTCCTTTCTTTGCAGTTTTATAGGTACTCATGAGTCCAGCTTTCATGTTCAAGAAAATAGAATCCATATCTATCAATCTGTAGCTGACAGGAGTACTTAGTGAAGCAACAACTGTCATTTGCTATTAAGTTAGACAGAAAATCTAATATAATTCCAATTAAAAAGAAGCCAGATGAGATCTTCAGAAAGGACTTCTTCTGCATCCCCTCACATATGTTACTTTTCAAATGAAAAAAGTAACATATGTGGAGAGCACTTTGATCCATATGGTGTGCTCCCCTTGATATTTTTCCTATTAAAAATCTCTATACTGATAAGTCAGCCTTTTGATTTATATAGTTGCTTCTTCTTCACTATAGAATACTGAAGGCTGTTTTTTTCTTCTCCTTTCTGCCTCTTCTTCTCAGATTTATCTCTATTTTCAGTGTCTGGAGGAAGTTTCAAGCTCAAAGTTTCAGCTAAGGAGCAGGTGTGATGGATGCTGTTTGCCCTTTCTTCCCCAGGAAGTGAAACCCCAGGCTGCAGTGGTCCCAGAGGAGGCCTGAAATTACTTTTCCTCCCCATTGAGCACAGCAAGGTGCTGCTATAATGCACAGAATAAAACACAGATTTAAATGGTACAGGACATTCAGTGGATGCCAAGGCTCTTGTTTTCAGATCCTCTTTTCTGTTTGTCTTTCTTCTGGAAATCAACATTTCTTCTGGACCTCACAAAATGCAAAATCTCAAAGTTTACTTGCTATTCAAAACCTGACTTAATTCCAGTAAAACTTGGGTTTGATTTTTGTGTGTGAGTGTATGTATTTTAAAATAATATTATCAAGTATAATTTTTTTTTTTTAATTTATTGACTGATTGTATTAGCAGCTAAGACATAATGTAAATGCTGGCTGACAGGAAAATTTATTTATTAAACTGTGTTAGAATGAATTATTTGATTTTACAGGAATTACTTAATTATTTCCTCCTACATGACTCTATAGTGCAATCAGGAGGATTTCTCCTGCATTTTTTTCAGCTGGCATCCACTGAGCAGGGTTTTACACTTCAGATGTTTGCATCCCCACCTCTTTGCTATGTCTTTGCCTGACCTCCCTGTCCCTTTTCACCTGTTTATGCAAGATCCAACACCAGCTATAGCTGTGCAGTTTCTCTGCTGATGCTGGTGCTTCCACTGCCCTCCTGTTATGAGTTTTGGACCTGGAAGGAAAAAGGAAAGAAATCTTCTGGTATGGCTGTGAGTTTCCCCAGTCCTTTGGCTACAGGAGCAGCTCATCCATGTGCAGCTTTGTGTGAAATTGATAAGAAGTAGAGTTAATCAAAGCACTCAAGGAATCTGTTTGCTGGAGGTGTCAGAAATGTGTGAGAAATCAAAGAACTCTTCAGTGTCCTTTAATGTGCTGGGCACATTTCCTACTACAAAAGTCTGGATAAGATTTTCCAATGTTTTTAGGAAGTGCAGAAGCCTTTTTCTGATTTTTTGACGGTACTGAACCATACACTTATAAACAAAGTTCCTCTGCTTTCACTGGAGACTTCTGCTTGTAAATCAGTGTCAGGGTGTAGCCTGTGGGTTTTCTAAGGAAAGTTCAGGAGACAACCCCTAAAAAATACAAAGGTAGACACATTAATGAGAGAACTTAAATAAATGATGCAGCCCTTTCCCCCCTCCTCTCTCTCCCCGAAGATGGCCACTGGCACACCACTTGTAATTATTCATTATTTTTTGTACCTGGTCTGTAGGCATAGGACAAATCTGCTTCTCTTGTTGGGAATATTCCCACAGTGAATGCAGTGATCCTGTCACAGATTGTAGGGGAATTTATGGGTGTGAATTTTTGCAACGCCACATTGATTAACGTCACTGTTACTGTCTGCTCAGTTCTGTGTGGGGCGCAGCAGCTCAGCTGAAGGTACTGAGCCCTGTGAATGACACAAGGAGCACTTGAATGAGAATTGTTTCAGTCACTTCAGTGTAAAACTCTTTATTTTAGTGCAAAATATTCTATGGCTCTGAGAATTCTATTCTGATGTATTCATTTGGAGTGAGGGACATAATGAATATTTAATTTGAGTAGAAACATTTGAGCGTGACTGAACTGAAAATTCATATTATCAGAGAAGTGCTTAAGTGACTTTCTTTCAATTTATCAGTTTAAGTTAGCTTTTATTTTAAGACAAGATGCAGGCAGTACGTTAATTATCTCTGCTTTATTTTTTTGAAGAATAGTTTTATATAAAAAGCATAGTTGCTGGTAATTTTTTGGTGAGTGCTATAATAGTTTCTAAGTTTTCTGTATATTATATTTTAATTTTAGAATACTCATTTAAATCTTTAATGAACACTATCATAAACAAGTTAATAAAAACTGCTATTAAATTCTGTTGTTATGGCCAGAAAGTGATGTGCTATGAAAAACTGTATAGGAATAGTAATTGTAGTAAGTATAATGTAGTAGATTGGAATGAAAGGTGCCATATTAGCAGCAGAAAACCCAGAATGAAGACTCACTTAAATTTAAAGGGAATAGTGTTTTTAAAAATGTGTGTTTTTAAAATATTCAGTATTTCCCTATAAACACAGAGTTTTACCTGAGAACATGAGAACAGCAACATTAAACTGGTATTTAGGAAGCTGAACCTTCATATCACTTCTTTCCAGTTCTCGACTGATCCAAAATCTTAATCTAGTATGATATAAGTTATGGTGGCATTTGGCTTTTGGTATTCTATGATGTGATGTCAAGATGAAAGCTCATAAACTGTCAAAAAGCAAAAGTTCTATGTATCATATTTTAGATTAGTGAGAAAAAAAAGTTTAAAATCTGTCTGTATGTGCAGCTGGAACAATCCCCTACTGTTCTCTGTGGTATAACCTTTACAAGAGTGTATGTGTCACCTCACTGCTGTGTCAGAGATCTGGGAGATGCCAAAAAAAACAGTTTTTCCTACAGTCATTTACAAGTTTTGCACATTATCCTTTGAATGGACGGACAATCTTTTGAGATGAAGCTCTGCAACGTGACATTGCATAAATTTATGAAAAGATACAGAAAAGGGGACAAAAAGGACCTCGAGTGAAGAACTGTTGAAAGGATTCTGACATTGACATCTGCATCATCTGGATTTTACTTTTTTTTTTTTTTTTTTTTTTTTTTTTTTTTTTTTTTTTTTTTTTTTTAGTATTTAGACATAGAAAACAAACTTCCTTAGTAGGTGTTTTTGCCTGGAAAATCTGCTGTGAGAGAAGGATGGAACAAGAAGATGCTGGTAAGCAAAAGACAAAAATCTCTATGGAGGTGTAGTTTGCTTCTAAGAGTATTTGGAATTACTTGTCCAACACTTGTGAATGTACTGGAGGAAAAGCCAAGGATAGGATGCAGATTAAACTCCCTCAGTGTAATATTTTTAGTTTTAAGTTAGGCTAAGGCATAGTTTGTGGCTCTGAAATGGGTAGTGGGTGCAGTTTTGCTGTGTATTAAGGTAGTAATTAAGCTTCATTAATGAGGAGAGTGGTATCAAAAGCAGCCCATCAAATCTCCTGCAAAGGCAAGCTCTGATTTGAGAACATTGGGATATAACAGCGCTTTCCCTTCTCTTAATTATGGCAGGAGCTTCTGCTTCTTTGTTTGCTTTGTTTGTTTGGATAGATTTTTTTTATTATTATTTTGCTCTGTTTTCTTTCAGCAGAGGCTACAAAATGGGTGGGTGGTGTTCCAGCTCTTTATTTCTGAAAAGCTATTGTCAAACTCTTGTTCAAAAGACAGAGACAGCATCAAATGAATTTAGTCCCATTGTAGATGAGTTTAATTTCCAGAATTGCAGCATTATTTGGCTGCTCAGTCAGAGCACCAGGTTGCTGGAAGGGATGTTGGGAAGGTGTGAGGGCTCAGGAGCAAGGAGCTGTGCAGGACCTCTCTTAGTGCCTGGCTATGGTTTTGCCTTGCTCTGCCCACTTCTGTTACAGCCTAAATTCACAAGTATTAAATGATAAATACTTTTCTCTGTCCTTCTCTGTTAGATTATCCAGGACAGTCATCTAGTCCAGTTGCAGGTGACAAGAATTTAGTGCTGTCCTTTGTGTTTGCTGTAGTTCATAAATAATACATCAGACCTTTTGCTCTCCCTAAGGACTGTGTTGACTGCACAGATCTGAAGTGTTTGCTGGAGCCTAAGACTGGTACTGAAGACTTTTCTTGAGAACAAAGCCTTGTTCAGATCCAGCAGATCAGTGGCTCCAGCTGACAGTACATCAGTTTGCATTCTACATTATGAAGAACCCTCCACATTGTTCCAGCAAGAATCTCAAACTGATAAAACAACCCCCAAAACTTCAATGAAGTGAACGGAAATAAAATAATGTGTTACATTATCAGGAGTAAAAATTTAGTCTGTATTTGGGTGCAGTTTAAACAATGCAGTGTGTAAAGATTTGTACTGTTTCTTGATTCTGAGAGAACAAGATCAAATATATCTTGCTATGTTTGTGTGAAAGGTGAACTGAAGCCTGCTGGAAAGCACAAAACTTGATACAGTAGGGATTTGTCTATAAAGAAAATACAGATAATCCCATAGAAAAGAAATATTTGATGTCCTCATGCATTTGGTAATGCAGACTTAGCAATATGTTGATAATGGAACATTGTCCCTTTTTATGATCTTGAAAGAAATAATAAATATCCTCTCTAATGCTCTTTGCCATGCTGCTTCTGGCTAGCTCTGTGAACTCAGAGTGTTTGAATAGGTGGAAATACATCAAAAAATTTGTAAGACATCTTCCTCTTGTTAAGCCTAGATAGCTTTTTCTTTTATAATACACGAGCAGTGTCAAGAGTATCTGGAGGCCGTGGCAGTCTCAAGTGTTATTGTAGAGTATAATATTTATTTATCACTTTTATTTTTCCTAATAACCCCACATCAAGATGGGGATGTTATAAACGTTAACTAAGTGAGGTTATATGTGAAAGAAAATATTCTTCTGAGGACTGTGACATTCACTTCTAGCTGTCTGTATTGAGTATGATTCCAAGGCAAGGAACTGGCTTCTGCCTGGAATACAGCACGTGAGCCATGCTAGCTGAAAGCAGAGGAGAAATTTTCCTGCCAGTTACTCATTGCAGAAAATATTGGATTTCTAATTACATGGAAATTGTAATTGCACTACCGTACAATTGTCCAGCCTTTGATCCCCTTCCAGTTTTGGTCCCTCTTGGATGGACACTCTGGGCCAATCTTTGTTCAAGGTGGCACTGAGTGATCTTGTTGAACATTTGTCTGTGAGGAGGTGGCTGAGAGGGATTGCAGGATCCACAATTCTCTGGAGAAGTTCAGCCCCACAATCAGGGCCATCACTGGAGGCTGACTTTCCAGGACATTTGGGAACTGAAACTGGAATGTATTTTGCACTGGGCACACACACAGAGGATTGAATATTGTCCCAAATAAAGAGGACAAATTGTGCAATTTCCTTCCAGGAAAAAGCCAGTAACAAAAGCAGTGTTTCTAACTGTGATTAAATGGGAAATTTTGCATTTCTCTATGCTGTCCTAGGGATAATGTTTTGGGCTCCTGGCATCTCTGTCTTTCTCACTGCAGGATGTTTGCCTGAGGCTGCTTTTTCGACAGTTGCCCTTGTTCTTGGTGCTTTCTTATCCTCACACTCTGCTGAAACCTGGTGTGCTTTGTACCTCGGGGCAGGAGTCTCAGAAGTCCCAGGACACTCAGGCAGGCACAGCTTATTTCTCCCTAAGCCTTTAAAGGCTTCAATGCAGAATAAATTGAGAATTCATCGCTGCCATGTTGCTATTCACAGCAGCAGGAAATATTCTCATGGATCACTCAGTTACACTGCCATGACGTGACAGCCTGGCCCAGCTGAGCAAAAACCAGGAGGTTTCATTCCAGCTGCCCTTCTTTCAGCCAGTCACTTAGGATGTTAGAAGCAAAAATTACTGTGACACAACTTCAGTGATATCATGTAGATCACAGTCCCTCTCAAAGCAAAGTATAAATGTTGAATTTTCTTTTTCTTCTCTGTTTTAAAATAACTTCCCAAACTAATTGGAGTTTTTTGGATTATTAGGTTTGACGGCATAATTTGTCCCTATCTGGAGGCACAAGGAACAAATCATTAAAAGAATAAAAATCTGAAGTGTAAACACCCTGTGTTAGATGCTGTATTCTACTGCTCCCGTTATTAAATTTACAATTTTAGGCTCACACAGTACTGTTAGTATTAGATGTGGGTTTCATCTGTTAATACTTTCCCTTTAGAAGTATATTTACTCATATATTTACAAAACCTCAACATATACTGAAGGAAATTGTGTAATGTACTTTGACTCTGAACAAACAGCAACAGCAGGAACTTGGCTGAATTATTTAGGGAGGAAGGAAGAAATTCTGGAGAAATTGAGGCATTTTTATAAACAAATCCTTCTTCATAATATTAACTCTTTTCAAACCCAAACTATTTTGTATTGTTCCTCTTGACTCTTCAGATCTTCCTTCTTGGCTGAACCACTAGCCAAGGGTTTGCTCTTCTGTACTGTTGCCCTTTATCGTTGCCCAGTCCAAGGTATAAGACAGAGATGAGGAATAGAATGAAGCTTCTGCCTAACTGCTTCTAAAAGCTTCTGCTCTTTTGAGTGCCTGAATATTTTCCTCTCAAAATTCACGTAATGGGATTCTTTGTGATGTTTCTTTATGGATGCATCTTAGAGAACTGCATTAAACATGCAACAGAACTGTTGGAAAACCAGCCTATGAAGGACTTTAGAAACTGCATTTGTATTAATATATGAAATAATCCATGCTCTGTTGTCTGGCCCTGAGATGAAATGGTACTTCATGGCTTAGCTCCAGGTGGCCAAACTCTCTTGGTCTGGAAACAGGATTGCCTGACTGGTATTACCAGTTGTGAATGACTCTGAGCCCTTGTGATCCCCTAAACCATGCCCAGGCATTCTGTGGCAGCATCAGAGATAGCCTTGGCCAAACTGCTTTGGGGTTTGCTGACAATTAAAAGCCTGGATGTTTGCCTGTCAGTCCTCAAGGCCAAGATGGAGATCCCAGGGATTCCAGAGTCCATCTGTTCCCATGCTTAGCTGTCCTTACCACCAAAGCAGAGGCTCTAATTAGATCCTGGTTTTTGTTGTTGTTGTTTGTCCTGTTTTTTGGAGGTTTTTCCCCTCAGTTAAGAGAATTGGTTGTGTCCACTTGAAAATGATGATGAGCTCTCCTTTCTGAGCCACTTGTAAGAGTCACATTTCTATTCAACCTGTGTTTTAGCAGACTGATACTGAAAGGTATAACAGCTTAAAGTTTCTTAACTGACAGCCACTGCCAGCATTTTCATAGGTATTTATCTTACTATTTTTATTAATATTTTCATTTTTGTTCAGTATTATTACTGCTGCTGTCAAAGGTTCTGAACAAATCAGCCACCAGCTCTCTTTGTGGTGTACTTTGCCTTTCTGTGTGCAAGTCTTCACTCTGCACCAGCAGGCTCAGACACGAACTGTTAACTACAGAAATTAAAAAGAGCTGACACAAATTGCCCTGATCCCTAAATCCTCCAACTCCTTTCACCAGATCACTGTAAATGTTTGGGTTTTTTCTGACTCAGGGCCTTTCCTAAAACATGATTAGTTCTCACAGAGGTATATGTATGGTAGGGGACAGTTGCGACCAGCAGGTCCCCAGATGGGCATTGAGGCTGTTAAGTGGTATCTTTGATTTGGGATTTTTGGAGGATCAGGAAGTTACCCAATGGTTTGAGATAAAAGGGACTGACTGGCTCTCCTGTCCCATGTATCAAGGAGATTTTCTTTAATCTTCCCTTTCTGAGTAAGATTCTCGTAGGATCCCTGATGTCCCAGGGAATTATGAGGCAGGAGTGGAGTCCTAAAGGGAAGGAAGCAGAGAGGGAAATAAAAAATGATCATGCATTTCTGTCAGACTTAGAAACTTATTTCTTTCTTTCATTAATTTCAGTTGCAAAAAACATTTTATAATAATCAAATTATGGGGGGGAAGGTTCTGAAGAATGGAGTAATTCGGTAATTTCTTTACATTATGTAAAATACAGCATCTTTCTAAGATGAGGATGTTTAATGATCACTTTGGTAAGCTTAGCAAAAGAGTGGTTTGGGTTTTTTTCTAAAGTGAGACTTTGAAAGAAAAAATAAAGATTTTATATATCCTATAAAACTGGCACGCATCACATTATTGATTATATATGCATAATTAGCTTTTTTTATCTAGTTGTGTATTATGGCTGGATTTAATTTCTCTGAAACACTTTATGGTGTATTCTGATGTTTAAAATATTATTGCATCCCTGAATATCACTTGTAATAGTTGCTAGTACAGAATTTTGCCATAAGAGATGCATTTTTGTATTATTTTTTGTGTACTTTTGCAATCTACACACAGCTTAGAATAGGCACCTCTACTTTTTTAAAATTATGTTAAGATTTTTCTTTTATCATTACTGCATTCTGAGTGGTAGACAGATAAAAAAATGCAACAGACAAGGGGAATGAGAAAGGTGTGTTTTCCATGTCATTCTCTGGATGGCAATCATTGCAATTGCTTTGTGAGGAAAGTTAAATATGATTCAGCAAAAACAATATATCTGTGTTCAAAATATGATGTTAAGGTTGTAAAACTAAACTATTCTTAAAAAAATACATTTAATCCATGTGGATAATTTTCTAAGCTTTCAGCAGGCAAAAAATCAGGTTGAAGCTTCACAGCAGGTGTGGGAGTTGCTGCTTTACACCTCTGAAAGTCTTGCCTGCTTGTGTAGGCTTGGGGTCTTTTTTCTGGCAAGGTTTGTTGTATAAACATGAAGATCTGCGAATTAGGAGATCTAATTTTTGTATCTCTCTGGGGCTGGATTGTACCTTTAATGAGGGGCTAAATCATTAAGCAGGATTTCTGTGACAAATAAAAAAGATCTATTTTCCTAATCTCTTCATGTATCTTGTCAGGTATCACTCAAAGCAAGGGATGGAATTTTTGATGGCATTCACTGAATCGGGATCAATGGATGGATAAAATGTGCAGCTCATGTGTTGTAGCCCATGGATCTGTTCTGCCACCAGCACATGGGAGTAAAAATAATCACTTTAATTTGATATATTGCAAAAGCATGACAGCAACCTCATCTTCAAAAGTGTGTCAGAGAGTTATTTAAATTTATTGCTGAGATGGTGAAATGAAAGGTATTTTATCTAGTGACTTAAAAGGCAAACTGGAACCAGAAGATCCAGTGTTCACAGGTGAAGGTGTTCTTTAAATTTATACTAATTTGTAAGAAATACAAAGAGGAAAGAAGGAAAAATACTGTGAGCTGAAGAAAAGTGGTAAAAATGGGTTTTGTTTTATCAGTGTNAAAAAAAAAAAAAAAGGAAGTGGATGGCAGAACGTTGAAGCAAAAGTGGGGGCCCAGATAGTTTTTGAGTGATCAGAGAAAATGCCAAAACCTGTTTTTCCACATCATCTACATAACAATGAAAACTGAATTAAGGTTGTTGGATAAAAACACCCGTGGGATGCATGTATGTACACAAAATCTTAGAACTCAAACCAGAGCTTTAGGGAATTCAAAAATGCACAAGAAAGATAATAAAAGTGGAATTATTTAAGGTCGTTAATTGAGAGCGTTGACAGGGGGACTGAAAAAATCCTAATGCATTCCACAAAGATTGTATTTTGTGGGATTTTTTGAAGAGATTCATCCCTGAAAAAAAGTCTTTTGCCTGTGAAGACATCAAAAATATGTAGCAAAGGCCACCACTGATCTAAGCTGCAATCAGAGTGGAAATCCTTTGAAATCACTTTGCCATAATTTTTAGTAGTAACAGGAGAAAACAGAAAACGATGAGACAAATTCTGATTATGTGTGTCTTTTAGCATAATGTGTCTGTATGCTCTGTAAAAAAAGACAGTCAGGTTTTCAGGGCATAACCAGCAACAACAACAACAAGAAGAAGTCCCTGTGATCCTTAGCTGCTCTCCAAGCAGCCCTTTTAGCTGCTCTGCCAGCTTGTCTCTACACATCCCTTGCAGGATTTCCTTTACCCTGTCTGAAAACCAGCAGTGTCCTCAATATATGGGTAGTTCTAAAAAACGGGTTTGTCTTACTTATTTTTGATGCAGCGAGAGGGCCATTTCCTTTTGTTTCTGTGTATGATGGTTTCTGTCTTTGAGTTTTTATTCAGTTTGCATTAACTCATGAAAAATAGTGAAGTCATCTTGGGGAACAGTCTTGATTCTAAAACATGCTGATACCTTCTACCCTGATTCCATGAATATGAAGACTGAGTTCCAGGAAAGACTAGTTTGTCTGTGCTTTATCCCCCAGCCATGTTCGGCGCTGATCAATTCTTCCCCATTCTGACATCACCCTGGTACACCCAAAAAGATTAATTCTCTGGGGGTGTTTTTTTTCCTGAATTACACCCTAATTCCAACAGGAAGTCCTTGATAATAAGGGGTTTCCAGCTGGAAGGCTCAGGAGGTAATTTAATTTAGATTAATATAAGCACTAAGCTGCAACAATGCTGCTCCAAGATCCTGCCATGGGAGATAATTGCAATTAGCTATAAAAAGGTTGGGGTTTGGCAGCACTTTTTGAGTAGAGGGGAGAACAGAGCAGCTCCCTGGGCATGCCAGGAAGGGCCAGTCTAGAAAGCAAAGTCTCACAAATGAAAAGTCTCATCCAGTTCATGGAAAGATGCCAAGAGTTCTTTAAACCAGGAGAGTGAAAGAATTGTGGTAGAAAGCAGAATTTGCTCTCCCTGGACAAGGATTACTCTTGAATCCAGATCCACCTCAAGTTACTTCAGCTGTTACTTGCTTGACCCGGAAAGTAAAAGCACATGTTATAACTCTCGGGAAATCCAAAAAGAAATTTACCTTTCCTCACCAGCCCTAATAACTCTGTTCCAGATGTGCTCTTGGCATGTGTAGTTTATAGCTGGGGAATCACCATGGAATGAAATCACTGGGAAATATCTGAAAGCTCAGGGCTAAGGCTGCTCTCAAACTCAGCTTTCCTAAAGAGTCTGAGGGCCTGGAATGTGTGGGCAATGTGCAACTGAGGGTGTTTCAAAGAGATATGTGCTTGATGTTTCTGGGAAACAATAAAGGTAAGGAGACTTTCAGAAGCTGTGAAGGCAGCCCTCAGAAACAGAAAGAGCAGAGAACTTAGAGCTAGCTGCAGCTGCAAAGCCTGAAAGTTGAAAAGGTACAATGGTACAGCAACCAAAGACATGAAACAATATTTTCAGTTTTAGGATTGGCTAGAATAGACCTTAAGACTACAGAAAAACATGCCTAGCAAGATAGTAGAAGGTTTTAAGCTTAATAATGGGGTGTTGTGTATTGTTAATAGCAAGCATACAAGCAAGCATTGTTTGAAGCAGGTGTACGTGTGCTTTTAGTGATTGGTTAGAACAATTGTCTGTGAGCTTTAGCAATATGCTGTATGCTGGAAAACCTTTAAAATGCGCTGTAACAAAGAGATCTTTGGCAGATGTGAGCTGTTATCATCTTTCAGTTGTCTCACCCAGTACTGAGACTGACGACACAATAAAGCTCATGGAGTTGTGGGAAACAGTAAAGGTAAGAAGACTTTCAGATGCTGTGAAAGCAGGCTTCAGAAAGTCTTCTTACCTTTACTGTGTTCCACAGATGTTGGTTTGAACCTTGGGCTGTTGAGTGGGATCAAAACCCTGGGCTTTGACAGGAGAGGGCTGAGCCTCTGTCCAGACCAAGGGAGAGAAGAGCTCAAACGGGCAGCACAGGTGTGGAGGGATGGGATGTGCTGGCCTGGAGCCCTGGATGTTCCTGAATGCAACAAAAAAGCAGCAAGGTCAGCAAGAGCCCACAGGAAGGGCAGCTTTCCTGTTCAGAACCACCTGCAGGACTATAAAACCATTAAAAAAAATTGAGAGATCAATCTTAATCGTGAGACCTGTTCTTTTGAAAGCCCCACTGGAGCAGTTCAGCAGCTCTTTCAAACTTTAAATCACAGAAGCAGTGAAAGCAACATCTAATTTTTGTTTTTAAAAACTGCAAAAAAAGAGATTTTTTCACAATTGTCAGTTCCCAAATTCAATATTATAGATGTTGGGGGAGCAATCCATACACTGAGTTTTACAAAAAAATATTAATGAGTAGAAGAATGCCAAGAAATTGCTCCTCAAAATAAAATAGCACAGTCTAGAGAAGAATTTGATATTATTTTTTCTTGTCTTTTTCAGTTCCTAAGCAATAAAATAGGACAGGAAATAAAACAAAGCTCAGGCATGCAGTGGTATATCAGATCTCCAAGTATTAACTGTGGGAAGAAGTAGAACGCTACACAATGCAGTGAAAGCCTTTAATAAATTTCCAATCTTTAATTGAAATTAGGAGCTATAGGGGGAAAGGGGAAGACAAATATGTTAAAGAAAATGAGAATTTCATACAGAATTGGAAAAAGGACAGTACAACTTGGAGAAACAGTAACATTGGCTTGATTGTTTTGTTTTGTTTTGTTTTCTTGATAATATGCCACACTTTTAATAATTTTAATATTTTGCAGTATCCAGTCATGAGCTTATAGTTAAGAGAAGTTTTGGAAATCAGTCTTGTTCCATGTGCACATTTTATAATCTCATATCAGTCTGTCTCTTATGCTGCTGGAGAGATCAATAGATGCTCCCTGCTGAGGATGTTATCTTTGGTACAAACTTTTTAATTAACTCTTGTCCTGAGCTCAAAGAGCAATGTTTCACAGTAAAAACTCTTGATGTACAAAGCAGATCTGACATTTATCAATTACACTCCGTGGTATCCAGTGCAGTGATCAAACAATCAGAGCTGTAGAATTGCTTGTTCTCCAGTGATGGCAAAATAACTCAGATACCCACATCAAATGCATTTGCATGGCTCTGGACTCCTTTTGAACATGTTTACCAATCATTTTGTGGAGAATATTCTGTTGGCACTGAAGGGAAATTGTCAATACTCAGATCATGTTGTGTTATAAGACATGATGGAAAAGGTAATAAATGTAGTACAGTTTTAACTTGAGTTGCTGTCAGTGGGAAAAGCCAAAACACTTTCCATTCCTGAGTGCTCTGAGTACACACTGAGAGTTTGCTTTGCTCTCCTTTGGGCATCAGGGAGGTATTTTCCAGATGAAACTTTCTTTGGGTATCTCTGTACCAGCCCACAGGTCTCTGCATTTGGCTTCCTCCTTTGCTTTTCAGGCAAAAATCTGATTTATGAGCAGTGGGTCAGGTGCAGTCAATGAATCTATGTGACATTTTTTTTCCTTAGGGAGAGCACTCATCCAGACTGGCAATCTTGTGGAAGTGTTTTCTCCTTACTGCCACCTCTCAGCTGTCCTGTGCTGCAAGAGGGAGACCCAACACCCTCAATCAACTCCTCACCACCCACACCAGAACCCTTCAGTATCTCTGTGAATGCCTCGAATCTGCTTGGTAATTCTTGGTGTTTGGTAGTATTTCCTAGGTTGTTTTCCAGAAATGGCATAGCATTGATTTATTTTGTTAAAACATAATAAAGTTTTCTAAAATTTCAAATTGTATTACTTCATCTTCTTTCTGTCTCTGTGTTATTTTATTCTTTGATTGCAAAGCAGTCACTGAATATCTGAGGGCCATTCAACACTGTTGATGCATCATAACAGTCAAATTAATGATTTAAAAAGACTCAACAGGGACAGCTGCTTCTTAATACTCAGTCTAAGTGTTTCTATTTGTGTAAGGGGCTTTTACAGGATGTCTGGAAAGAATTTATCTGCCTCTCTTTTAATATCTGACGTACTGAAAAACTGTTGAGGTTTCAAGAGCCACTATGTTTTAGGAAGACCTCCTAAGGACTTCCTAATTCCCAAATCTCCTTGAGATCCCATGCACTTTCCAGCAGCATATCTCCTGCCTGTGTTATTACTGTTTAATTTTGTTGAAGGAGACACTAACCCCAACAAACAAATGGTGATCTCTCTCCACAGTCTGATTCTGTTAAGGACAGCTGGTGTTGTGTCTGCAGCTGTGGACAAAGCAGAGGATATAATTTTTGGCTTGTGGTCCTTTGATTGCTTTGTTCATCTCTGCTGGTGACAGATTAGCTCTGCAGCACATCCATAGGTCACCAGCCAGCCTTTTTGTATTTGTAATGGTCAGTGCTCTGAAGAGAGATTTTTTAAATTGAAAATAGCACTTTCTTTTGTTGTCTTGTATTCAGGAGAGGCAGAACTCTGTAGCAGAGGTGCCACAGGTCACCCTGAAGGTGCACCAGCAGTGCAGAATGCAGCAGCTTCTGTACAGCACCCATCCCTCATTATTCTTGCTGTCAGCTCGTCCGAGATGTCCATGACATTTATAAAATCCTTTTCATAAAAAATTTAAGGTTAAAAAGTGTTAAGAAAAAGTACCCTGCTGAGGTTTGCTAATGAAAGAGGGAAAGGTTATTTTATTATCAAATGTACAAAGTAAAGCACTTTTCTTCATCTTAACTGGACGTTTTCGTCATAAAATGCAAAAAACCCTTATCTTTTACATTTTATTTTCATCAGGTTTTCCTGCAATAGTTATAATTAAATATTCTTTTAAAACTTCCCCTTGAAGCATCAAAGTTACAGTTTAAAACAAGATAAGAGATTTAAATTCTTTGCTGACTCTGTGAGATGCTCTTGCAAAGACACCACAAAAACAACCTGTATTTTCAAGGAATGAGATGGGATATGTTGACAGAAATCTCAAAAATGAAATAGTGGTGCTGAATGTAGTTGCATGGACAGATTCAACCAATCTCTCTTTAAAAGGACCCAAGTGGTGGACAGTGAGGTCCTTCGTTGGGGCTCGTGGAATGTGTGCTGCTCCGAGGGTCAGATTAACCAAAGCAACAACAGGAAGGCACAATTGTTGCATTTCTGGCCTGGTACAGGAATTTGCCTCTTATTTCCTCATGTCACTTCCAAATGGAGCTATATATTTCCTGCTATTTATTGGGAGAGGAATACCCATCATCCCTTCCTTGCTGGGAACAAGTTTTGAAATGAAGTCTTCTGAAAACTGAAGAAACCGAGATTTTTAAGTATTTTTTGTGGAATGTGAAGCAATTTTGTCAGTGAAGCAATTTTTTATTCAGACATGAAGACTCATTCCAAGAAAAATAGCCCTGCAAATAAATGTATCAGGGGGCAACAAGCACAGAGTTAGAATCAAGGAGGTGGATTCTGCTTCTTTTCCCAAATTTGTCAATTTGTTTTTTTCCTCTGTCTGGGTTTTCTTCCTCTGGCATATCCACCAGCACTGGCAGCTGGAGAGGCCCCATCCCTTCTCACATGTATGAAATGGATTAGGTTTTGGCTAAGACTAAAAAATGCAACAGCACATATGCTGCACCAAAAGGCTTTCAGATTAGTTAAAAAACACTAATTAAAACGAAAACACTTAGATTTTACCAGCCAGTTTCAATTGAAAGGATTTTCCTTCTGCACAATATCATTTTAAGAGCTGGTCATATGCAATACTCTCACCTTTGGCTTTGGAATGATCTTTTCATCTATAAAACAATGGGAAGGTTAAGCCTGTATTATTTATTTTGTTTTGTTTTAACATCCATCATGAGTTGTAGCACAAAAATCTCCTGGGCAAACTTCATTTTTCTTCTGGAATCCTGACCTGAACAAGGAAGTAGTTCCTGTCTCTTGTCTTCATCCTGCCTGTTTTAATAGCAATCAGAACCTGGAAAAAATAGCAGTTGATAAATATACCTTCATAATGAAGTGCTTAAAATTGAGAAAAAAAAATTGCGTGTCTCAACTAATTTATTCCTCGTCTCAAATATGTTCTAGCCCTCATTACTTTTGAAGTAAACTGAGAACTTTTGCCAAGTATGTTTTGATAGTAATGAATAAAGACTTCTTTGGGAAATGGATACTGCTTATCTCTAGGTGTGTTCAGACTCAATGAGCATTTTTCTCTTGTATCCTTGCCAAAATACCTTTCCAGTACAGCTTGCCAAAAAAGTCCCAGAGAACAGTCCTTTATCTTTTTGAAAACCAAAAAATGAGTCTGTGTTGAGGGCTAGACTGACTTATCAGCAGTGAAATTCAGACTTCCTTGGCCCGTGCTTCATTCCACGTAGAACCTATTTAATGGAGACGCCTGCCAAAAATTATTAACAGCTTTCTTCGGGTGTTGATAGGTGCTCATGCAGTTCATCAATTCTGCCCTGCTATCTGAAAGCAGAACCATCTTTGAGGAATGTGAAGATTTCTTTGCTGAGACTGACATAGAAAAGGATTTTGAATGTTTTACTTCTTTAAGACAACAAAGAGGAGAGAGTATGGATTATCAATACACCCAAGACATCACACACTGAAAGTTGAATTAGCAGCACAGTAAAAATGGTTTTTGTGAAACCTGCAGGCTTTGATATAAATGGGAGAGGCAGTTTATGGAGCTGGCTCTGACTGAATCTGCTTTGCAAGTCATTCTAGTTTCCTGGTATTTTTTCCAGTTCTGGTAGGCACACAGTGAAATTCTGCTTTTAAAGTGAGGGATGTAACCATGATATTTATAAGTCTAAGGAAAAAAAAAATAAAAATTGTCATGCTTACATTTTCCCAGTTCTGTTTTTTTGTTAACTACAAACAAATTCATCACTGGGCTACATCTTCCAAATGCATTGTAACTCCCTGTCGGATCTTTATTTTGGATTTAAAGTTAAAACTTTACATGATGTTATGTCCATTAATTTTCCTACCATGACTGAATTGAGAAATGCACTGAAGGAGAAGTTATTAAAAATCCCAACAATTTCTGTTAATATTGTTCATATTCTACTGCAGCTTCCTTATAGCTGGGTTCCTTCTAAGATGAAAGTAGTTTGGATCTGGAAGATGCTTTATGTCCTGGTACTCTGATGTCAAATGATTCACAACTGTGTACATCAAAGAGCTAGACATATGGAAATTGTATTATGAGTCTCTTCCAATTCCTTCAACATTTCTTTAGCCACTTTAATGAGTACCTCCAATTTTAATCTCTTCCCAAACCTAGTTCGTTCAAAAGCAGTGCCATAACTAAAAGCATTCTGTGCTGTTTTGATCACTCTCCATGATCTTTATAGTATGAGAAATCCCTGTGAGATAACACTGAGGATGAGCTGTGCAAATCTGCTTTTCTTCCCTGGATTTTCCAGTAGCCTTCTGAGTGCCAGTGCACTCTGGATGCCTGGGTAGGGAAACAACTGAAATTCAACAGCAATTGCAAGTTATCTGCAAACTAATTTAATATTCATTTCAAAGCAGGCACCAGTGAGATCCAGGGAAGATTTTAGTAATGCTGTGTCTGTTCATGTGAAATGACAGAAACCCTGGAGTCTGCTCGAATGAGGATACACGTGGATACTTCTGTGGCAAAACTTCTAGCATTTTCTGAAAAGGAATCCAAATCTGTCTCTGCACCTCTGTGGATTTCCGGGATGTTATGATCAAGAACTACAATTATTTCAAATCCATTTTTATGTTATTCTGGTCAAGGTGTTTACTTTTTAAGACTTAGCCAGTTGATATTAATGTTCCAGATTAATTCGCTGCCTTTGTTTCCAATCCATTGTTTCCAATCCCATTTTTATTTTTCAGCAATCTTCTGTTTCTGTTGAGTAATTATTTCTGTGGTTTCATCAGGAACTTCAGTGCTACTCAGCAATTTCTTCTAAGGAGTTTTGAAAGTGTTTTGTTCAGAAAGAACTGTGAGATGCAAAAGATTCTTTGGGCCATGGCAAACACATCCTTGATAATGTGTTCACACTTCATACCTCAATAAGAAAATATCTTGTCAGCAAGTTTGTTTTTTTTTTTTACCTTTCAGGATTTCTTTTCTGACCTGCAAACCAAATACTCTGGCTATATACAGCATGTGGTATACTAGTGTGCTTTCATACATTTTTAAATCATTCTGTGTCTTTAAAGATTTTTATTTTAGGGAAATAATCATCCACACTTCGAGACAAAAAATGTGGTCGATCTGGTTTGTGCTTATAAAAGCTCCCCACTTGTCAGAAAACAGAAAGGTTGCACATCCTTAAAAACTCAGAAATTTCCTCTCAAGTAGTCCTCAGATCCTGGGAATACTTTTGAAACTGTTTACTGCAGTGACATTTCTTTCTCCTTGTCCACATGGGAATGCTTTGCATGCTGAATTAACCTGGTAGTCTCAGGAAATTTGTCACCATTTTTTATGGAAATTCTGCCTCAGGCAGTCCAGTGGGGTAAAGCCCAGAAAAGCATTTTAAAGTCTTTTTTTAAATACTCCCAATTCTGTTTAGATAAGAACTTTTTTGTCTTGTTTCAGTATCAACTGAAATCAGTGGCAAAATATTTATTAATTTTGGGGTGAAGACTGGGCCCTAAAAGTGGAAATAAGTTCTACCATGTGGCCATTGATGCTAAGCACTGTATTTTCCATTCTCAATAATGAGGGTTATAAGTGATTAGTCATCAAAGTGAGTTCAAGAACAAATGCAAACACAATGTAACCACTGAATATTTCATGACCAGAAAAAAAAAAAAAAAAAAAAAAAAAAAAAAAAAAAAAAAAAAAACTAGAGGTATTTGCAGTGAATTATTTTTTCAGTCTTCAACTCTGGTCTAATTATTTTGGTGCTGCTGAAATGCACCCATGCAGCACAGTAGTTTCAGGGAGGATGTGAAGAAGAAAACTTTTTCCAATTGAAGCTGCAGGACCAATTTTGATAGTAATTATCTGAGGTTGGGTCAGCTCGCTGGATGTTATTATCTCCCGCCAAACTAAAAAATGAAATTTGTGAAAAATGAAACCTGTAATGATCTACAGTGGTCAGACCCCAGTAATGGAAATCATCTAGAAATACAGATCTCCCTTGCTGCAGAAGATATCATTTGGTGGCATTTCCTCTGATCTGCTCTGAAAGGAAAAAATTCCAGTTAAAGGTTCATTAATAGTATGTGAATATCATTTTCTAGCACTGCTGACTCTCATCCTATTAGGAATGCTGCAGCATCCATTTGGCTGCTGGTGTCAGATGGGGGAAGAAGTGTGGTGGATCTTACAGGCACAGGTCCTTTAAAAGCTCCTGTTTGTAGTGGCAGCAGTGCTAAAAAGGAGACCACTGCTTGTGGTAAGGATCCTTTTAAATTTACAAGCTTAATGGATCAGACTTAAAAATGCTTTTCCCTAACATATCTGTTGAAAGTCGTGTTCACACTCTCCATTCTTGCATTAATCTCTTGAGGTATGCCATAATTTTCCTTGACTTGTGATGTTTTACTTGGGATTTATCAAGGAGCAGAAAAAGAGGTTTTCTCCACATTATTTATAGACATATTGTTATTTATGCCCAAGTCTGACTTGTTACCTTTTTGAAGCAGTTGCACATAATATAAAATCCAGTTTTGTCCCTGGGGAGCTTGTGGTTGTGCCTGTAGGTGAAAATTTTTCAACTGTATACTCTGCATACATGTAAAAAAACTCTGCTTTTGTTTTCTTTGGGCTCAGATATATTTTAGATATTTAGGCTTTAGAGTTTCTTTTAAACTTTCCTTGTTGAGATAAACAGTCTGAAGTTTTAAATCTTTCAACCAGGCTGGTTTCCCAGTTCTTCAGTCATTTTTATGGCTCTGCTAATCCTTGCTGGTCCCCGTGGTCCTGAGGTGAAAGCCATTGTGATTTCTCAGTTCAGAAACTTGTGACCAGTGAAAAGAGTTTGTATTTCAACGTCCCCATAACCCTGATCTCACGGAGTAGCCCTGAGCCAGACGTGAGTGGCTGTAAATAGAGAATCCTCTGGACCACTTTCATTTGTGGTAGAAATAAGCTCATTGTGAATCGGTGTAGATCTATACTTTCGTGCCATTCTTGATTTTTTTGTTGTTATGACAAGCACAATTCAGCCAACCCATATCATATCCTCCAGTTATCCTGGACAAAGTATTCCTAAATTTGATTAAGCCTCCAGAATTTTGCTGTTTGTAGTGTAGCTATTGAGATATATATAGGATGCGTCTCAACATAAAGAAGAAATAGCCCACAAATAGTAGTGACACCTACAAATCAGAGGAAATCTTTGTTCACTGAATCCCCAGAGGTCTTGGCACACCTTGACTTGTATCTTGGATGGAGCTGCCTTTCATGTCTGTGATTTAGAAGCTGCAACAGATCAGAGCTGGGGGAAGCACACCCAGCTTTCATCACTCATTAATCTGCGGAGAAGTGACAGGATAATAACACATCCCAGCATGTTTGTTAGGGAGCCTTCACCCAGGAAATTTATAACCCTTTTAAACCCAGAAACTGTATGGTTTCAAAGGAGCTTGGAGGGGCTCATGAAAATTAAATGTAGAAAAAATGGAGTGAGTGGAAAACAAAATAGCTTCCTTATCGTGTAGAGATTTCCTTTAATTGTGGGGAATGTTTAGCTGGACAAGTAAATTCTTTTCTGTTCTTATTAAATAAAACAACACATGACTTTGCTGTGTTTTCAGCCATTTTGATCAACTGTGTGAACAGTTCTGGTGTAAACTCCTGGGTTTTTTTAGTGTCTCCCTGTTCTTGAAATAATGTCCTCTAATTCTAGAGGATTCCCAATGGCACTAACTTTAATAGCTATACTGCTCTAGTTCTGATTGAATTGGTGATTTACACTACAAACAGTTTTTGAAACCAGATTGCTGTTTTTCCTGCTATAGTTCACTAATAGAAACAGTGCAGCCATTAAATATCCCTGCAACCAGCAACATGAAAGATCATATGATGTGTTAGTGGACATTTCGATACAGTTGTAATAATGTCAGTACAAGTTTAATGTACAGGTGAAGAAGTTTGACAAGAATACTTGCTAAGTATTTTAATTTTATTTTTATTTTTTCATAATACTCCTAAAAGCAGTAAAATTGGTATGTCAAAATACAGCTATTTAATCTCAATATATTTCATTTGGCACAGAGAAGTCTGGTGAAAGAAAATGGTGACCAGAGTTTTCAGCTGGATTCTCCCTATCATAATCACAGTCTCAGGGGTCTTTGGAGCTCATTTCTCAATGCAGCCCTGGTAAGCTGCTCCAGCAGATCCCTCCTGACCCTCTGCTGCAATAATGATGCAGTGACTCTTACAAGTGGCCACTTGAAGGGACAGAGTTAAAGTTCATTTGGTTTGTTTTTTTCCCTGACAATACATCTTCCAGATTTTCAGAGCTGAAAAACCTGAAAAATTCAGATCTGAAGTACTCTAAGTCTTCTCTCCTTGTTCTTCAGCTGCTTGACTGACAGTGAACTTTGCTTCGCAGCAGCTCATATTACTGTCAATAACCTTAACTATGTGTGGGAGAGATTTTATCACTGGGTGATAAGAAAACCTTTCCCTGCCCCGGTTCTCAGATCACTGTTTCACTGGTACAATAAACTTATTTTCCATGTTTGCCTTTAAGGTGCTGTTTTTGACCATCTTGGGCATTGCCACAGGGGCATAGCCAACAAATAGGAATGGCAGTGGGTTAAGGGAGAACTTACCAAGAACAGTGAATTAATCAGGAAATTCATCACCTGCCTCCAGCCACCTTTTTCTACAGTGTTTTGTAGTGTTCAGATGAGTCCTTAGCCCAGTTAGGAAATATTCTCAGGACAGATTTATTTATTGAAAGTGTATGTGTGTTAGTTTCTTAAATAATGTGATGGGCTGGAGCTGTACCAATGTAATCTTATCAGCAGTCAGTGTCACTGGCTTTAGAGAGGAAAAAAATAAAAAGAGAATGCATGGAAATTAGATGAGATAAAAATTCAATCAGAAGAATAGAATATTTTTGTGATTGTTTTATTCATTTCTTTCTCACACAATTCCCTCTTCTAAAGCACCCTGTCTTAAGCAGCTATGTTTTGGCATATGTTCCAAAATATATAAAACCTGGCACACATGAGTGGAGGATTTTTAAATTACTAGTGAGGACCTGATATACTTTCACTTTAATCTGAATTGGAAATAGCTCAAGTAAAGAATAACAATGTTGTCTGCAGAGATACTGATGTAAATAGATATTTCAGAGTGTAGTCTTTTATTTTTACTTTTTATTCATAACTGGCATGAAACTGTAAATATCTTCTCAGTGAAGGTGAATGATTAGAATTAAAAAGGAAAAAATCCTATGGAAGTTAGAGAAAATTTAAAAAGTTCTGACAAAGTTCCTCATTTACCCATTTCTTTCTCCTTTTCTTCTTTTGAAGAAAAGAATTAGAGTTAAAATTTTGGTTTATGTGTTTTTGCTTTCTTAAGCAGGCACTTTTTTTTGTTTTCTTAAGTCTTATTTTATCACTCTTCTCTATACAAAAGTGTATCCCAGCCCCTTTGCAAAGCCATTTTACATAAATCCCTTTTTTGAAATACCTCTATATTTATCCTACATCCTTTCTCATCAGATTTGTTTGGGGAAGACCCAACCACAGATGTCAGAATGAAAAGCCCAGTGAGCTTAAAAAAAGGAACAGATATTGACCAGTTTGGTCCCTATCTCATGGCAACTGCAGCTTTGTAAATCTGGAGACCTGCAGATTTTGGGCAAGGACATCTTAATTATATTGTATCTATTAAGGTTTTATTAAATATTAACTGCAGCCCCTACAAAGGAAAAGCTAATATTTCTCAGTTAGGGATATCAGATATACAACAAGTCTATACTAGTCCTGAAATTCTTTAGTCTTCCTCTTACAGATCCCTTTTTTTTTTTTTTTTTTTTTTTAATTAGCAGGTTATGAAAAATGTACAGATGTTATCCAAGCTTTACAAGACTCCTCCAAGATTGATAAAACATGGAACATTCTCTTTCTGGATTACTAATCTCCTATCTTTTCTAAATCACATCTTTGAGTTTCATACCGAAAGCTGATGAATGTTTTCAGTCAGGTAGGATTCCTGGCAAGGCAATGAAGGTGCAGTGTTTATCCATGTATTAAATGCCTAAATTCCTTTTCAAACTTAGCATTCTTGTGTCATTTTGATGTTTTTATAAGTGTACACATGTGCAGATACTATTTTGGTGTTATCACTGGTTGTTTTGCATATGGACATCTAGCAAAAGTACAGGCCAAAGACTTATTTTTTTAATTTTAAGCTTTGCTCTCTTTGCAATGAACAGAAGGGGATGAGTGCATAAAGTATGATTTAGGCTATGACTAAACTCAAAAGTGATGGAATTGCTTTAAAAAATCTGCTTTCTGAACTTGTTGCAAATACAGTTACTTCTTTTGTAGCTTGAGCCATAAGCATTCTGTTCTGGATGCAGTTACAATTTTCAGGGATATATGCTGCTGTTACAATTCAGAATTTCTGTAATTACTGAATCCCAAATTTGAGTATCTCTTGGTTTGGCTCTATTGCCATCTCTGAACTGTATTTGGGAGGACTTGAAAATAATCCCAAGGCTTTTAAGCTTTCCCAGATCTTATGAATCCCTTAAAATTCATGTTGATATTTGTATAGTATTTACATTCTCCATGTCAGCTGTGGAAATAACAAACATAACACAATGACCTACAAACATCCAAAATTTTTCCAAAAGGATCAAATCATGTCCAGTCAAAAGTTATTTGTAAAATTAATCTTTTGGACAGGAGTTAATCTGTCCTCAAACTCCTCACTAATGTGAGCTTTTTAATTAGTTTTGAAGTGATGTTTCTGTTAGTGTGAAGAGAAGAAAATTAAAAAAAAAAAAAAACAACAACCCTTTAAACTTCTAGTCTCACTGTGGAGAGGGATGCCAAAAGGAGACAAATTCATATTCTGCATGGAGAGCATGATCATATTCTTTCCCAGAAAGATCTGCATTTTGTATCCTCAGCTCTTTTCAGCTGTAATATGCATAACTGTTCTCTCCAGTTCAGTTGAGCTCCGAATAGTATATAAAAGAATCAAGGGGGGAAAATAGCTTTATGCCAGCTTTTCAGATCTTCAGTTGGAATTCATTTCAATGACTGTCAAAAGATGGAGAAAAAAAATAATCTACATATTGTATAGGTTGCTCTGATAGTAGCTATAGTTTAAAAATATTCAGGGCATACTTTTTTTTTCCTCCCCTGTATATGTTCTCTGTGACATTCCATGTGTATAAATTTAGCAAAGACAAAGAGTGATGATGGCCTGCTGAATTTAAAGACCAGCAGCAAGTCTAGCAGGGCACGAGGAGCTCCCTAAATATTGGAGATGTGATCTTAAGTCCTTTCATGTTTAATATACTGAGTTTGTGAGCACTGGAGAAAAAAGAATGATCCAAAAAGCTGTAATAAGTCCTGTATTTGCTATCACAACTATAATGGTATTTATGGATAAATATGTAAAGGCCATACCTCATTTTGCACTAATACACTGGCTTCCATCTAAAAACAAAATACCAAATGTGTTGGGCAAAGCTACCCCCCTGCAAATAAAGGGAGCCTAGCTTCGAGCTCCCAGTGCCATCTTAGTGTGGTAGAAAAACTGTCATAAAACTGTCAGAAGTTCTGCCTTAAAAATCTTTCCTCAAAGTTGCATCCTTGTTTCTGGAACAGGGTTTTCTGGATTCCAGTCTGTACCCCAGTGATGTGACATCCCTGATAACATCAGGGCTGGGGCCTAGCAGATGTCAAGTACAGGCAACAGAGACATTTGATGAATGTGTTACATGTCCAAAATACACATGTATTTCACATGGGCAATGCAAAGTTACTCTAGCTGGAAGTTTCTTGTTAATTGAAGATTCAGGAGAATTGTAAACTCAAACATAAATTAACCTTAAAAATATGGAAAACGTTGGTTAGTGAGTAACACCCATTATTTTCTTTTGCACTAATTAAAACCAAAGCCTGACCCAAGTATAACATAATTCACCAGTAATCTTGCAATTTAAGAGTCAAAGACATGTAAGAACATAATTGATGATTTGTCTTTATTGTTATTTCTGGTGCTAAAAGGGCTGAGCTGATGGCAGTGCCTGCCAGGGCTGCAAGGTGGACTGGAGTGGCTCAGAGCTGAACCATCAATCATTCTCTGCCTGATGAGGGGGAAAATTAACATTACAGATTAAAAAACACCAGATTTGTGTTTCACTTTTTCTGTGGGTACAACTTTGTCTAAACTGATGCCTTGTCTAACAAAATTATATAATCACTGAGTATCCTGAACTGGAAGTGGTCCACAAGGAACAGGAAAATGCCCAACTGCTGGCCCTGCACTGATGTTTTCATGAGTTTTTCAGGGCAACTCAGAAATATGTGAGTGCATAAGTCAGTGAAAGGGGAAAGGTGGCCCAGTAAACACACCTGCTGGGTGCTTATATATATAGATAAACAAAAATTAGGCAGGTTTCTTGCCATTTTGTAATAGCATATTCTAGCTGAGGGAACTGGATTTGCAGTGTTTTTGTAATATATCATCTGTGATACTTTCATCTGGAGCTTATTCATTTCTAAACTTTTATTCACAAGTAAATCTAGTTAATAAAAACCCTGTCAAAATTTCTTCTAGTAATCTGTTTTTAAACATTCTACCAGACAGACAAACACAAAAGGGGTACTGTTAAATCAAATGCATTCAACCTTCAGTCTATGCACTGTTAAATTAAATTTATTCAACCTCCCGTGCAGGTAGCATAGTATTATAGTCATAGATAGAATATCTATTTAATTCAGTGTTTTATCCCAGAAGCTAAAAAAAAAAATAAATTAAAAAGAGATAGAAATGTAATTCATGTCAATCAAAATTATTTGAAGATTGTACATATTTTTTTATGATTTCAAATTAGTCAATGCTCCTTGCAGTGCTGTTAGAAGGGAAGGATTTTCCTGGATTACTAACTCAGTGTGTGTTTCCACTGATTAATCTAGAATAGTTCTATTTTCCTCACTGCCTTCATGAAGTTTTCTACTGCTACATTTTTAAAGAGTTATTAATTTCATTATTTTAAATAGTCAGCACTCCAGCTATGTGAATAGGATTGCAAAGATTTGGGATCTGCTTCTTTACTAAGTTACCTTTAAAAATAATATTACCTTTACACCATACCGGACTAGGAAATTAGGCAACTACCTCTAGTCTGCTACATTATTTTTCATTTCTTTCTAGAATTTCTTGCTGTAGCTGTCACAGAGGATAGCTCTGGGGGATGTGGAGTTTCTATATATCTTTTGAAGAAAGGAGCACAAATTTCAGATGCAACATGTTACTACCTGTTCAACATGATTTCTGAGAGGCAAAAAGTGACTGTGCTTTACAACTTTGATTTTTGAATCAATTATTTCTATCTAGCTTGGGGTAGTTTCATCAACTTCAGCCTCACATAATCAGGTACTGTGTAAAACTAAACCCCTTGGTTATTGGCACCTAGGAAGTGGTGACCAAGTTCTGCAGGGGTGTTATTTGAAGTATTCCAATTTTTATATTTTTAACATGCTATGAAAGGGCAAGAAAACACGCAATGAAAATTTTATGGATCATTAGTCCATCTCTGGCATTATTCAGGAGACTTAGAGTCCAATTATTCAGTCTCTGGGGTAAGAAAGGGTATACTTCAGGAAATACAAAGGAGTGCATTCATTTTAATTTGTCTGGGCCAGCAATGAAGTTGGTGCATTCCCAGCTCTCTGTACATTTATCAACAGAGAGCCTCCACAAACCACCATCTCCTCTCATTTTTCTTCCACAGAGGTGTTACAGTTTCATTTTGAGCAAAATGTAATTGATAGCATTTGGACAAGGCTTTTAATGTAAGATTAGTTACATTTTTAATCAAAATGTTTTGGGAGTAGAAACACAAAATGCACAAGGAAGCTCTTCATGTGTGAGGGCCAGGCACAGACGAACAGCTCTGTGCTGTTCCTCCTTGTCCTGAAATTATTGAAAACTTAGGTATAAGTATACATTTTCTGTCTGAAAATGGTGACTTTGGTGTGTTCAAGATTGAAAACCTGAAAAATGTGGTTTGGTGTCCAACTTCTAGGTGCTTGGCCCCAAGGTGAAAGCCCAGTGACTGGCATATAATATATGTAATAGCTGTGTAGTTCATGGGGAAAGCCAGCCACGCCTAAGCAAATTAAGTTCAGCACCTCTGATTCTAGTCCCTGGCCACTTTATCCCTGTAGGAGACGTTAGAATTAAATATATATATATATATATATATTCTATTCCTCTGGGTAAGAATCAAGAGTATGCACAAGAGTACATTGAGTAAATTCTCTGGAGCTGGAATCAAAAATATACACAAAGCTTTTCAAACTTCAAAGAAATGTGATGAAAAAGTGGATAATATTACAGCTTATGGATGTAACCTCCTGTGCATAAGGGAATTCCACTGACTCTTGTGTGCAGAGGATAATATTTGTGCAGGAACTGTCATTGGATTGGATTCACTGGGTTGGAGGTGGCACCAAATGTCAGGTGGAATTTATTGTTAAATTTGTTGTGAAATTCCTCATGCCAATGTGTCCCTGCTGCAGAAATAAAAACTTAAATGAGCACAGTCCACAGCCATTAAATACATAAAAGATTGACAGCCATAGCCAAATCCTGGAACAAATATTTAATCTTTCTGTATTTAAGAATCTAGAATTCTGAGACATTTGTGCTTGCATGTGAAATTATCCTTGTCACAGGTCGGGAATCCCGAGATCTCCTCTGTGCTGGAAGTGCACTGTGCTTCCACTGATTAGTTAATTATTCACTTGGGCCTTCTCCAGCTGAGTACCCTGATAGGAAGGAATATAAACAAAATTGTTTCTGCCAGGTGTCAACCCCATAGAATAATAAAAAAGAAAATAAATTAGGATGTTGTTACTGCTGTGGTTTTTTTTTTGTGGTTTGTTGTTGTTGTTGTTGTTTTGGTTTGTTTTGTTTTTGTTTTTTGTTTTTTTTCTTTCTTGTCTTTTTT
>VXBR01002915.1:434142-452883 GCA_013400215.1 Cisticola juncidis | reverse complement strand
AAAAAAAAAATCCCTGAAAATCAGGTAAGAACTCAGGGCATCTTTGAAATTGACCTTAAAGCCTGAGACCTTGTTTGAAGACTCCTGGATTCTGAGTACTTGTATTAAAGATTAAAGACAATTCATTAGCATTATCAAGATGAATTTTTTTTATTTATTTTTATTTTAACAATTCTGGTGGAGCTCATTATGTATTGTGAAATACTGAATATTTAATGAATGAAATGTCATAATGAAACTGATATTTAGCTTAAAAGTCCCTTAAAAATTTCAGAGTAAAAAATTCATCTAAATCTACTGCTAAATTAATTTCAGGCACTGCTCCTGGTAGAGCTTTTATATTTCTCTTTGTGAACAAGTAATTGCTGCTATTGCCCCTCTCCTCTTGGTAAAGTGGATATTATGAGCTTCAGCACAATCAATATCTAGAAATAGAGTAAAACTGCAAGGTTAGGGAATTTTTCTTCTTCTTCATCGACTAATTCTTCTCTTTAAACTGCTAAAGTGTATGAATGGCTGACATTTTGCTCTAGACTTAGTATCTGTATCTTAAAAAATGTAAGAGACACAAAAAGCTCCTGGAACATGGGGTCATGGGCTGTCATTTCCCCTTAAAGGGCAGCAGTGTGTTTGTTTTATGAGGATGGTTTTTATCAGGGGATTTGGAGCCTTTCCCGCTTCTCCAAGGTTACACTCACCCTACAGGCTGTGTGTGAGGAGCTGCAGGTGAGAGGTGGCACCAAGGGAAGCAGTTTTAGGTTGAGTTTTGACAGCCCTTTGCTGCATTACTTTCAGCAGGAATGTGTCACGTTGTTTTTCCAAAAGCATCCATATTTCTGTGCTCCATTGGGTCAATATTGAAGGATCTGTGACCAGTGGGGTTGAGGGCAGTGTAAGGAGAGAAGAGAGATTTGTTTCACACCTGCAGCAGGGCTTAGCACAATTCCTTCTGCACAGCAGAAGACACTTTGGAAACATGAGGTTTACAGAGAAATACAACGATTTCATGGCTGTGTTTAAGTCCACTCAAGCTTTTGAGCTGAGGTTTTGAGTAATTCCCTTCTAGGCAAAAGCCATGGGTGTGTTTCAGCAGCAGAACATTCACATATGTGCATCCCTGCATTTCTCTGCTCTGGGTTGGGGCACCCTGACTCTGCCTCCTGCAGCTGCTGGTCCAGCCTGGTGTCAGGGCTGAGTCCTGGCTGCCACGGGGGCATTACCAGAGCCCCAGGGCTGGTGCAGAGCAGCACTGTGGAATTCTGCACTGCCAGGGGAAGTGGCGAAGTGCAGGTAGCAGAACTCAGTGCCCTGGAGCCATCCTGGTGTAGCACTTGTGTCAATGGATGGTTCATCTTCAAACACCTTGCTCCAGGGTCCCTCTCCTTACTGGGCACACATGTAATCTTAAGTTATCTTAAGCTAAAAACCTTCCAAGAGGCAGCTGAGTGAGCCATATTTGAAAAATTAAACTTATTAACTTGGTTTCAGAAAACAAGCCTCTGTCACTAATATGTTACTAAGCTGGTCCTTATTAATCTGAGAGCAGTTGTGTTCTGATGAGGCAAGGTGGTTTCTCCATGCACATTGGTTCACTTGGCAGTTTATTGGAGCATAGCAGAGCAAGCAAAAGGTGGTTTATATGATGATGAAACAAATGCAGTGCACTTTGAGTACACATCTGAAAATCCTACTCAAGCCACCAGCAAGGAAATTGCACCCCAGGCTTGGCTTGGACATGACCATGTCCCATAACTTGGGCAGGATTGTTTGGTAAAGAAGGAAATTCCTTTTGTGAGTATTCCGTGTGTTGCATGCACCCTCATACCACATTCAGACTGAGGCTGGGATTTTGGGGTGATGGTAAAATCATAAATGGGGTCAAACCATGCCTCTGGAATGAGCAGTTAACCTGAGCACTGCTGGTGTTTGCAGTCCCATCACTCACCTATGAGTAAGGTACACAGTGTTTTCCTACAGCTGCGGAATTGCTTCAAGAATGCTTTTTCAAACTTTTATTTATTCACTTCTGGATCATGAATAAAACAAACAGTAAAAAATGCAACACTGCTCCCACAATAAGGTCAAATAACATAGAGTGAAATTCAACGCTCTGCAGGAGGCCAACACAAGTTATACACCCCAATTAAGCCATCAAAGTAGATTTAAGTGGAATTTATTCGGTGTATATGGTTTGAACTATGAGTCTCACCTTTAGAAAGGCAGTCTACAAAGAACAAATGCTGGGCTTGAACTTGTCCCTAAATAAATCAATGCTATCCCGCTGATACCACAGGAAAAAAATGAGAGTCAAGTTACTTGACTCTTGTTTGCAAATACCTGTTTCTGAACCTTTGGAAAAGTATTGCAGCACAGAAAATAAGGAGAACACATTCCTACCTCAGCCTTATGGCTTTTGTGAATTATTTATTCTGGCTCCTGGGTACCTTGTTTCTTGCCCTTGCCATCTGTAGATTTAGTGATTTATGTTTCCAGTGCAAAACATTGACCGGGATTGAATATTGAGTACAGCAGCACAAGGCTTAAGGAAATGGGCAGGCACAGGATATGAAGATTTCCATGTCACCCATGTTCAAGGGGTGAATGAATGCAGAACAAAATTTTTGCATTATCGTTTGATTATCTGTTCCTTTTGGTCCACATTTGGACATTTCTAGCACACAGCAGTGAATTCAATATCACTGCATTTTTATCTGCTGGTATATACAGAATTGGTAGGCTCTGTGTAAACAAATATTCCAATATACTGTCTATATTAAAAATCTTTGACATGCTTAGGGAATATTTATTTTTTTGTGTATGCTGACTTTATATATTGGCTTAACATGGAGATTCTGGATTTTTGATAATTTGACATAGTTTTTTTCTGTGCTTTTTGGATTTTTTTTTTTTTTCATATATGTATTATTTTTAGTTGTACCTTAAATGAACATTTTTCCTCTTCTTTAGCTGAACAAAATAACTACTCTAACTTCTTCTGTATTGTTTAAGACATTCAACTTAATATAAAACAGGGAAAATATTCCCTGAACTCAGGTTCTTGGCTAAACCTGTTTAGTTGACTGTTAGTGGAATGTATCTAAAAGGAAATAACATGAAAACCCAACTAATTTGGAACTTCTGAGTTTTTTGTACGTGCTGGACAGTGATATAAAAACCTTGTCTCCATTTGTTAATTTATGATTATGGGAGCCTTGTCCTTCAACATAGCTAGGAATTAAGACTTTTCTATCCTCATCCCACATTCAAACAAAAGCCAGAATTTCTTTTCTGATGGAGTTGTTTGCTTGAAATAAGCCCATATGACCCAGTCTACCATTTAAACATCTCATTATATCTTTTTATATCGATGTGTTTTTAAGGGTTTTTTAGTACTGCAGTAAATTTGGCCCTTAAAATGCAGGGGTTTGCTCAAATGCTGCTTCAAAACATCAGCCTTTTGTGAACAGAGCTCATCATGAAAGCAACTGTCAAAGAGGAACATGCAGTTTGTTACTGCAGGGAACCAATAAATAAGAATTCAAGCTTGTCAACATTTAGCTGTAGGAAATTTGAAGACATTCAAGCCTTAATGTCACAAACATTCACAGAGTGCAAAGAGAGCTGTCGAAATGTCTTTAATGACACCACTTAATGGGAGCAGATAAATGTAGGATGGGACCCAAGGCCTATACCTGAGGAATGCCATAAACAACTCTGTCAATACAGGGAAAAATGCAGATCACTGAAATCATATTGGAAATGGGATGAATGTGCTTGCAGAATGAAAAAGTCACAAGTGTAGCCCAACAAGCTGGGAAGCTGCCAGGAGTTTCATTTGCTGTAGGGAATTCTACCAGTTCAGGTTGGATGCACATATGAAAAAACCCAGGTTAAATGAGAACTTCAGAAACAAGAAGTTTAGATCAGTTTTGATGGATCTCATGGAGGTTTTGGATGAAATCTTTGGAAATGTCCTTTTCAAAAAAAGCATTCCTAAATCCCATAGCTTCTGGAAAGTAACAAAAAGTGGCACTGTTTGAGGAAAAGGTCACCCATCATCTTCTGTCTCGGGAATGTTGTGGTCTTCTCTTTTCCACTAAAGTTCAAGATTTCCATCCTGGATTATCTTTCTAGATAACTTTATATTTTCAATGGAAGTGCACAGAACTTTCTGTGTGAGGACACAAAGACTTTTTTTTTTTTTTNTTTTTTATATAAGGTGCTAGGAAAAATTAGTTACCTAGACTGATGTGAAGTTGCACTGCAAATAATTTGGAATTCATCATTTAAACTTTGTGATTGTCATGTGCAAATACTGATGTAGGTTAGCTTTTAGAAACAAACTCCACAAGGAGGTGCTTTTAATTACTCCTCAGTGAGAAGGTACCATTTAAAATTGCACTTTAATCAGAAGTAACCTGGAATTATAAGCAGGAGTGAGTATGTTTGTACTAATGAGCTGGTGACATTTACGGACATTTGTGCCAAAAGGAAAACAGCATTATGAAATGTTATGGCATGAAGGTGAAACACAAAAGTACTCCAAAAATACTTTGCTTTCATGAAAAAAAATGTATTTAACACTCTGTTGTTTCTGCCAGCCTTGTTTGTTGCCAGACAAATTGTTCTTTGAAATCTGGGTTATGGTTAGAGCGAGCTGAAGATTTCTGGTTTTCACTAGTGTGACTTGTGAAAGTTTGTAGAAAATTAGGTTCTGAAAACATCCAGCCAATTAATACCCTGATGCCTAAAAAATGTAGTCATGGAAGGAAAAAAAAGTCTGTAAAATATATCACAGTGAAATGCCTAAGGTGTTTCCAAAGAGGATTTTTATACTTCTATCTGTAATTGAAATGTGAAGCTAAGAATTTGAAATCAAATTTGAAAATAAATTGATGGTTGTTGGGGAAATTAAACAAAGATAATTTTAAAAGTATTTTCTGCTAATTGTAAACTGAATTTGTCAGTAAGATTGGGAAACCAATGGATAGATGTCACTCAAAGTGCACACCTTGCAACAGCAGGTGAGCAGTGCTGCACACCTGCAAGCATCAATTTTACATGAAGGGCCCCTCAATAAAATCTGAATTCTATTTTGCTGTCACCCTAGTAAAGACATACAAGAAAGAGTCTAGAGAATAAGAAAGGAATTGTTGTAGACCATTTGGCGTTTTCAGTCCAATTAACCTTATTAGATGTTTGTCTCAGGATCCTGAAGAGGCTGTGCACATTCTGAGTGTGTTTTCCCATGTATCTATTTGGCTATATATTTGTCTTTTTTGTTTGTTTGTTTGTTTTCCTATTATTTAATTAATATTTTATGAATATCTGTAACATGCAGATGATTAACATATTGTTCATCCAAGTTTTCCTGGATCCCACCTTCCCACTGAGAATCCCTTTTTTTCCTATGTATTATTGTCCATGTTTCACATCCATTAATGCCAATAGGAGTAATGTGAGGATTTGGAAGGAAAAAAAGAATTGAGGGCAGAGCACCTGAAACTAGTATTTACCACCAAGGAGATAAATTGGCTGCTTCTAAGCCAGAAGTTCACAGATTTGTATGTTTTAAAGGACAGTATAGAATACAATCTATATTGTCACAGGATAGAAAACAATGAACACATAAAGCCTTTACTATGCAGTGCCTGATACCAAAGTGCCTCAGCATTATTATTAACTCACAGTGGTTTATGATAAGCTCATGGCTCATTCATATGCCTTTTTTATGGTGCAGCTTTTGCAAAGCTACCCAAGTTAATTCTGCTATAGAAGGCCTGTGTGAAAATAGGAGCATTTCATTACAAATACATTAAAAGAAAACTAAAATGATGAAAATATGCCAGTAATGAATCTCCACAATTAATGGTCCAAATTAATGAAGGTTGCTCAATTCAGGAATGAAATAAGAGCTCCTAGAATACTTGCACATAGATATTAAGCTTTTAGTCTCCAAAAAGAGAGGATTGATTTATGGCCTTTTCAGTGGATTAATGTTATTTGGCACAATTTGTAAAGTTCTTTCTTCTCTCTCATTCTTAGGTATAGTATCAGACCTGTATGCTGAGAGCCATGAGAGGAAGCAGGGAGGAAAAGGAATAATGCAAATATTCTCCTGCTTCTGCTGAAGTATCCTGTGCATCTGCACATCCAGGTACTTGTGGAAACAGCAGAAAGTGCTGGCATAGCAATATTTTTTCTCTGATGTTTTTTTACAGGGAAGTTTAATATGCATAGCTTGACTTCAGCACACCTGTATGCAGTACACCAAAATGGATCTTTCGGGAAAATGCATTTATTTTGCATAATCCCTGAACAAGATTTACCGTACGAATCCATTTTATGATCTTTCAAAGCAGCAAGACAAACACAGGACAGTTATATTTCAAGGAATTCCACATCTGACACACATTGTTTCAAAATAAGGATAATCTTGCTGATAATGTAATGTTCTCTAAAAAAAAAAAAAAAAAAAAAAAAAGTTTATTAGTAACAGTTTGATTATATTTTCTGTAAATCTTGGGAATGTATTTTAAAAACCTGTATGTACTTCTCTCTCCCATATATTGCATGCAAGTTATGCCCAGGTGGCAAAGATATAGTGTTTGCATAAACAAGATTGTTTTTCTCTTGTTGTCTCATTTACCTTCAGGTGAGAAGGTTATTTAAGGATATTTATGTTTATTAGAATTGATCCAGAGGTGAAGATGCCTGATGCTGTAGGCATGTGCTTCTGCCAAGGCACTCAGTGTTATAACATGAATCATCCATAATTAGAGATAGTCAAAGGTTTAGAAGGATGCTAAATGTAAATTCCAACTTTCAAAATATTGAGGGGAAATAGAAATCTTTCTGAACTTCCTATTTCCTTGTAGTAATCAGCCACAAGAGCCAGGAATTTCAGAGGAAGAGACGATCAACAGAGACTACTGGAATTCTAGGAGTGTTTGAAGTTGAGGGTGGTCAATTTTGGAAAAATCCACAGCACACTTCTGTCTGTACCTCTGCAGTTTTCACATAGGACTTTGGTTTTGCAGCTTTTTGGTTTTGTTCTGTTTGTTTTGTTTTTTGTTTTTTTGTTATTTTTTTAATCAGTTTTCTCCAGCCCCATTCCCATTCTCTCTGTGCAATGGTCTCAACTCCCAAGCTCTGCTGCCCTCCTTTGTAAGGAAACTCAGGCCAGTATTAATCTGAGTTTCCCTCACTGCTTCTCTCAGGGTACATGTACACACACACACACATTTCTTTCCTCGGGGCACACTTGTAGCTGCTGGGCACAGACTCAGCTCCTCAGAACTTCTGTCACTTGCAGAGTGGAGCTGCAGGCATAGCCCAGCTCCTGGAAGGGATGAAGTGTCCTGACGGACACCATGACCGTCAGCCCCACGAGGACACCAGCTCTCCACCCTCAGCTCCTGAGATCTTCAGCCTTTCTCAAAGCAGAACAGTGGCAATACAGCTGGAAGTGCTAATATTGTATTTTTCTCAGGCTAATGCGTCCTGTTCCTCTGGAAGGGTGATTGCAGAACCCTGGAGAGCCTCATGCCATGGAGTGACCCCGCAGAAACGTGTCCACAGGGCTGGAGAAGGGCCTGGGTCCCTGCCAGGACAGCCCTGCTGGACCTCAGCATCAGGCAAAGTTAACTGGAGCTGTCTTGAAGCAAATTACTGCTGTATTCTCTTTGTTGGTGCATCTCTAGGTACTGAGTCGTTTTGTGTTTGTCCCTACACAGAAATACCTGGTTTGTCCCCAGAAGTGTGTCTGTGTGTGTCCATAAATCATACACGCTGAAACGTGATGGATGCATACCTACAAGATTACACTGTAAAGATTTATATGATACATTAAACATCCAGAGTGCAAATATTTAATTACATTTTAATAATTAAGAAATCCAAATTAGCCATTTTCTCTCCTTTGCCATTCATTAGAACAAACTGATTCTCTGCCATTTTTTCTCCATTTAGTGCAGTCTCTACTGTAAAAAATATATTTTGAGACATTTCCATTCTTGGAAAGACTAATCAGCTAATGTTAGAAGACTAACAACATTCAAATGCAACAACAGATGGCATTAGGAATATTGCTGGAATAGGGAGTTTAGAATGAGGCTCCCCGTGTGTTTCTGCCCCTCTTGATGTACAGCTGCTTTTGTCTGCAGATCTCATTTGTGTTCAGGCACTTGCAAAACTAAAAATTATTAACTGAAACCCCAAATTAATATGGATTTGAATATCAAAACATGATCTTGCTTACCAGGGTATGAAATGTTTACACTGAAACATCCTGTGCTGCTCTAAGAACTGGCAACTGCCAGTTCATTATTAATGTCAGCCTACCTGTGTACTGAATTGACTTTACTCCAAAATCCCAATAATTTAGAATACGATTCTCTGCACCAAGCATCCAGGTCAAGATAATATTTCCTCTTTATTTTCTTTTCAGAAAACATCTAAAATGCTGTGCACATGTGCCAGAACAAGGGAAGGAAATAAAGTGTTCAGTGTTGCAGTTGAAACAGAAAGGACCCACAGGGTTTCTTTCTTTGAGAAAACTTGGCACTGCTAATTTTTTTGCAATAGGGAGTTGATATTTGGCAGAGACAGTTATTTGTCTCTTTTTCTTGTTTCCTTAAATTCTTGACATTTTTAAACTTTTGAAAATGTTATTTATTAGATGTTATGTGCAAATTCCATAGCACATAGCCACTCAATTCTAAATCATATGCTCCAGCCTCAACCTGCCTCAAAGCCTCAAAACAGATTTGGATTTATGGATATTTACAGTATCTGGGCATGTTGTACCATTCTCGAAGATGGATCAATCAAACTGCCCACACTCCAGAACTGCTTGAGCTCTGTAGTGATTCATACCTCATTGCATGAGGATTAAAATGGATATATAGAAATATCTCAGCTTTAGAGAGTAAGTGTCATGTTTGACCAATGCAGCTTGAATTGAAATGAATTTTAAAGGAGGAGAGATGGCTTACAGGGTATGTCAGAGACTGGGATGAGTTATTAAAGTTTGCATACCTGACCAAAGTAATTGATTTTCATTGCACTATGAGTTGCTTCTGTACTCAGTGTCTTTGAAAGTCAATCTGCTGATTTTTAAAGCAGGCTTTTGTGTTGAAATGTTAGGCTCCTCTACAATGAAAACTTGGTGTAAGGATATTTATAGGATGTTACAGTTACAACATGCAATCAAAATTACTAATACTGAAGTAACTGTAAGGTGCTTTGAGCATTAAAGCCCTACTATTTATTCAGCAATTAAGTTATGCACATCTTTTCTTAACCATTGACTAAAATCAACTAATTTTTGAATGAGTCTGATGCTGGAAACACACGTTTTCTTCTACATTGGTGTAATTTGTCTGGTTCTGCTCTTATATGGACATCATCACTTCAGTTCATGGAAGTTTTCCAGGCATATATTAAATATTCCTGTGAATCAGAAGCTTTATGACAGCAGAATGATTTAGGGCTAAAAGCTGACATTTCAGACAGAACTTCAATTGGTAGCACAGGTGTGTCAATTATTTAATGAAGAAAAATTGTCAGAATTAGAAGGTTTAAAAAATGTTCGAAGTTCAGTGAGAATTCTTGTGAGCAGTATCTGGAACTTCTTAAAGATCTCCAAACTCCATTTCCTGAATGACCATAATTTTCCTGCTAGAGGTGTATAGGTTTTAGGATACTGATGCATATATGATTTAAGAAGATATTTTAAAATTTTCTAAGCTATTTTATGAGTTCCTATGTATAAATGTATGATATGAAATATAGGCAGAATACACACAGTTATATATATATTGTAGTATTTAATCTGAATACAACTTTAATCTTATAAATCATTATGATAGTTAATGGGATTAATTTGGAATTAAATGTGGTCTGTTAATGCTTTTGTTTTGGTTAGGTTTGTCTCTGTCCAGTCACTCTGAATAGAGTAGATAAAACAGCTTTCTTTCAGGAAGAACTCCAACATTATTTTGATTTTTTATTCATATAACTGTATATTTATCCATGAGTACATCCTGCATTAACTGTCAGAAGGCCTGCAGTCAGTATGATTCCTGAGGAAATTAATTTTACAAATCACTCTATAAGTAGTCTTTTGCACATTATTTACCTTTTATATTTGTTTTCTAAATATTTGCTTGTTAATTTAACACTAATGTGCCTAATTCCACATGTATATATTTCCTACACATAATACAGACACATCAAATTGAGATTGGAATTTTATATTTATATAAAATAAATATATTTCTATTTATTAGTATAGATTTATATTATTTGCCAGTAATGCTTTTATTAGATACTGATATATATATTTGTATTTATTTGTTTTATTCTTTTCATTTGCATAATAGACAGCTTATTCACCAAAATGAAGTTTATCAGGGAAATGCAAGGATGTAACAAATAACATCAATCTGTCATTTCTCTCTAACCACCAAATAATACAGCTCCAGCTTTTCTAAGCAATAATTTTGGTAGATCTACGTACCAGTAACAAACATTTATGTCAGACGAACTCCAAAAATTTCCTACTGCTTCTCTAAGCCCAGCAAAACCAAAACAAGTTCAGCAGAGGGCATTTGCAATACAGAGGACTTGAGAGACAGTTTGAGAGACGTTTGAAAGATATTCCCTTCTTGCTGCTCTGAAGGGGTGGCTGTAATGAAATACCCTGACCTTTAATTCAGAGTGTTTCTACTTGTGTTCATATGAAATTATTTGATGTTTAAGGAAAAGCTGAAATTAAGGCACAAAATTTAAAAATAAAACTTTCATGTAGCTCTTTTATGTGACAGAAGTATATCTGAAGATACTAAATATGCTTTTCCTCATTTTGAAAGAAAATGTTATTATGTCGGTGTTTCCCCAAAACCTTAAATTCTTAATTTCATGGAGCCAAAGATGGTTTTCAGTCTGGCATGCCACTGTCTGATCAGTGCTTATTAAGCCTGTTGACTGACCTCCAAGTGTCACACTTGAACCTCACTGCAATAATTTGAAAACTTATTTCTGAATTTGAAAAACTTGTTCTTGACCTCATTTCCCAAAGTTACAAATGAAGACATTCCGGAGGTGACTGCTGAGTGCCTTTACCACTGGATCTTGACCTCATTCTGAGGGGAGGGTGAGAGGCCAGGCCGTGAGATTTGCAGATGTATTTTTTTAACTGTTTTCCCCTTTTTACCAGTTTTTTAATGACTAACATAAAGTAGAAAAAATAAGGANAAAGCTCCAAGGAAAACCTAAAAACCTAAAAAGAATTGTGCAGGGTAAAGGTAAGAGCTTCTGGTTTTATCTTTATTAATATTTTTGATTTGATTTTGTCCTACTGTCTCAGCAAACGAGATCTTGGTAATAAGTTGTATATCAAGGTAGGAATGGCGTCATCATAGAATCCCAAACGGATCTGAGGTAGAAGGGATCTTACAGCCCGTTCCAGTGCCACCTCTGCCATGGGCAGGGAAATGTCCCACCATCCCAGGCTGCTCCAAGCCCCATCCAACCTGGCCTTGGGCACTTCCAAGGATCCAGGGGCAGCCCAGGAAAAATTCTTGTCCAGTATCTGAGCTCAGCATGATTTTGTTTGAAGCCATTCTCCCATCACTCCATCCCTTGTCCCAAGGGGACATCTTCTCATCTTTCTTGCAGGCTCCCTTCAGTACCTGGAGGCCATAATTAGGTCATGCCAAAGCTTCTCTTCTCCAGCTGAACACCCCAGTTCTCCCAGCCCATTTCCATAGTAAGGAGCAGCTCTGTGGCCTCTGGCCTCTCTCCAGCAGCTCCAAGTCCTTCCTGTACTGGGACCCCGGGCTGGGGCAACTCTGCAGATGGGCTCTCACCTGGGTGGGGCAGAGGGGCTGAATCCCCCCAGCCCTGCTGCCCTCGCTGAGGGTCAGCCCAGGGCACTGGGCTGGGACATGTCCAGCCTCTCACCCACCAGCACCCCCAAGGCCTTCTTTCAATATTTTCTGCTCCCAGCCTGAAACAGGCCAATTTAAACTCCTCTTGGCAGAAAGAGCATCCTGAAATTCTTCCACTGCTTTGTTCCTCTGCCACAGGAGTTGTGCTGCATTGTCGTGACTCGCTGTGGGATTATTTAGATGACAGCAGCTCTGGTACCCATGGGCACAGCTGAACTGGCGAAGGGGATTTTTCAAAGGAGCTTACATCTTAGCTCAATTCTGCCATCTCATTCTCCGAGGCATACTATCTCTTAAAAAGAGCATATTATGCCTGCCCAAATTCAGGTGCTTTACAAGAGCTTTATTCTAATTGTTGTCTCGTTCTCAGCTGGCCAAACACAGCAGTGCACAATGAAATCCATGCTGCACGAGTGCAGCTGTGCTGACCAGAGATGTCCTCCTTGAAAGTGCTGCTCGCTTCAACGGGGAGTTTCTGCTCGAGAGCAAAAATCCTGGGGCTGCAAAAAAGACAAGAGGAAAAATCTTTACTTTTAATTACCTCGAAAACAGGCTCTCAAAGCCTTGGCTTTCCCAACAGTCTGCCCACGGAGCTGTTGACAAGTAGAACACAGACGACAAAAAAAAGGATTCTGTGCCTGAAACAATTACCAGCCTGAGCACAGCAAAGGCCCAGTGCAAACACAGGTGCTGTGTCACAGCACAGTCCCTTGAATCTACACCAAAGCCACTCTCAGCTATAACAATAATATAGATATTTTTGACAAGGAAGTGATATTTGATGGAGGTGGCAGTATCATATAGCTCTGCTGCTCTTTTATCAAGCATAGCAATGGAGCTGTCTTCTGTCAAGAGACAAGGGAAAGATGCCAAGGGAAATAAAACCAACCAGGCAAACTTTTTACATTTAGACTGATGAGCTGTGTGCTCTTGTTTGGAAAATTTAAGGTACTAGAAGCTCAAAAGCCTTTTTGCCAATATAGTTTTAAATGATAATGCAAAGGCTTTTGTGAGATTGATGCAATTTATTCTAATAAAGCCAGTTCCACTGTGAGTTTAATGAGTGCCGGTGCTCTGTGGTACAAAGCAATACTGGAGAGACACCTTCTTAGATTTTTGAAGACAGGAATCTCACAGCTCTGGCACTGTGGGTTTGCTGGGCTTTTGGAGGTTTTGAACAGAGATCTGACAGGGGATGTGAGGGAAGGGATACTCAGGATGTTCATCTTGAGGGAACCTCTATTTACAGGCACTTCAGGAAGGGAGGTTTGGGAAAAGTTCGGATGTAGATTCATGTCTAATATTTCAAACTTTTCCATCTTGTTAACTGAATTTAAAATGCAATTAAATCTTAATGTCTGCGAATCAGATGCTTTCCCTGGACACTTCAGAACTATCTATAAACAAGAATTTTATGCATTCTCTCCATTCCCTGATATGCTTGGGATGGAAAAAAAAATTCAGTTGAAATAAACAGAACCAGGATGAACTTTCCCTGTTACCAGCCATCTGGATTAATTTCTCTCATCTGATAATGAGTCCCCATCATCATTTATTCCTCTAGTAGATTTTTGGACCTGTTCTCAACCCTGCAATCTCTAATATTGCCTGAAGAGTTTGCAAAGATAGCCTAGAAGGTAGCTGCAAAGGCATTCTCATTACTTTAATGAATTTCTGACCACTGGTCCAGGCTATCAGCCCTGCATTTAATTAAAGTAGCACAAGCTGTGTATCCACCAAATGTCCAGGCAAAGGTCAGCAATCAGTTCCAGGCTTCAGCACTCTTGTAACTGTTGTAGGAGCCTCTAAAAAAGACAGAAACTCAGCTCAGCTCAGAGAGGTTGTGATTTTGTTCCTTTTCCTCTATCAACCTTGAACTTACACTGGCTCGCACAGGCAGCTGCCTACTCCCATCATTTTTTGGGAGTTATTCAGGTGCTCAGCTCTCTGAACCCATTAGTAGCCCATCCAAATATATCTTGGCGGCAGGACTGGGACAGAGACAGGGATGTATGGATAAGAGTGAGTGGAAAAAAAAGTCTTCTCTGGCTTGGATTGTTTCAAGCTTCTGTAGAGCAGCACCTTTCCAAACTCCAAGAGTTTATGTGCATGTGTAATTTTGAGTTTTTCAAAAATTTCAATGAGGACACTTGCTATGGTTTACTCCACATTTTCCTCCTCCTAAGTTCTGGCTGAAATGCAGATGAGGGTCTCTGTTTATCATCATCCCCACCCAGTCTCTTCCCAAGTAAAAGAAGTGAGTTTGATGCTATAGTAGGGTGTCTTTTCAATACTCAGGTTATTTTCTTCTTCATCAACAAACAAGAACCACTTAAGCAGTAGGAAGATGGGCAAGCAGTATTACCTAGACCATAGAAACTCTCTAGGGAACCAAATTCCTTTTAAAGCATTATTTTCCATATTTAAAATTAATTGGGTAGGTGTTGAATGATCAAGACGATTTTATAAGACTCTCTAGTTCTGTTCTGATATCTGGTGCTGTAGAAAAGACATAATTAACATCTGCCAGCATAAAGGCAGACATGGGTTTTATTACAAGCATTACTTTCTGAGGACTTGAATGACTTTGACCTCAAAATGTTAATCTTGCTGAACTCCAGAGCAAATATCAAATGTCAGGAAATTCCAAATAGATATGTGGACTTTGAGTACTTAAATTAGTCTGCCTTTAAACAGAGAGGGGTTTACAGCTTATTAACAGAGTTGTCCCTCAGTTCTGAAAAGGACAGAAAGGTTCAGTGGTGGGCTAAGAGAGAAGAGCAGAGAAGGGAGAAAAACCTCCGAGGTTAATGTGGGAGCTGGTCTTCAGCACCCACCACCAGGGCAGAGCAGGAACCATCCCTTGGATTGATGCATCTTTCCAGAACCCTCGGGCACCAGTAATTCATGCCACGATGTTACCATGAAGCTTCTCCTAGCTGCCTGAGCGTTCATATTAGAGAAGAAGACTCTACCTTCTCATGCTCTGTTAATGTAAACAGTAGCTCTGTTTATGGAACATAGCCATGGCTTTGCATTCCATGCTGGGACAAACAAGACTGAGTGACAGTCCCCTTGACAAATGTAGTTAGAGGGTGGAAACTCCATCCTCCAATCCACAGGCTTCCTTGCACCTGTATAAAGGTGCCCCCTTTAGTAAATAAAGGGGCTTCCTGCCCTGACCTCGATGGAACCCACATCTGTGTCCATGTCTCATCTTTCCCTGGGAGCCCCACGTGGTGATACCACTATCTACCCTTTCTCTTCTCGTGAGAGATGCAAGTCTGCTTGTCCTGAGCTGCATCCACAGCTGACAACGAGTTTTACAGAGGAAAGACATGCAAGATGATTTAATATTCAATAGCACACAACCAGCCTTGTTTGGATTTCCTTTTTTTTTAAGTTTTTAAATTAAGTTGTTTGAAGTCACCACCATTACAAATATCTTTGCCATCATTTCTGGTGTCTGGATTTCATTCTTTTTTCAGTGCATACAGTTCTAATGCCTGGTGGGATTCAGCTGGATAAAAGGTTTGGGTTTTCCTAAAAGAATACTATTTGTAGTATTTAGTATTTAGTTTAGTATGCACCCAACAAATATAAAACTACTTATTGGTAAAAGCACTTTGTTTTGAATTGCATTTTCAAAAAAGATGTGAATTTCCTTTTTCAAAAAAACAGCTTTTGGTGGGAGCAAGTAGACAACATCTTCCCTAAATAATGAAATCTATGTTTTTATACAAAGACAGAACTGGAATTTTACCTGCTAGTGGTAATTGATACCAATTGCTCAGGGATGCACCTTAAAAAGGCAGCATAACCAGATATTTCCCTAATGCTGAAATACTATTACACAAATCTCTTTCTAATGTGTTTGGGATCTTTTTCATGCTCTGCACTCAAAAGCTCTTCCCATTTTGCTGCTGCTGCTTGCCCCCTGCTGTTTTTGCTGTTGTTCTCTGGAAGGAAACTTTAACAACTACATTCCTTTGATTTTAGACATATATATATACAGACATGTATGGAGATAGCTGTATGCCTGTGTATACATATATGAAATCAAGGTGTACATGTGAATAACTCCATTTGTAAGCGTCTTTTCATTCAACAGAGTACTGTGAAAACTGAAAATCAAATCATTGAGGCTTGATTGGAAATGAAATAAGATTTTTCTGTGCTTTATATAACAAGGGACCATAAACCATCTAGATTAGCCTGCACACATTAGAAGAAATTCTTGGTGGAAATCTTTTGAAGGTTCACAAAGAAAGAAAAGAAAGAAGGAAATATGTTACAAGAAAGCAGAAAGGCTTTTCCCTATAGTATCATTTTTAAAGAGAATTGAAGACTTTACTGTGTTCAAAAACCTGCACAGATATAATTCTGTGGGTAGTGGCATTCCCACTAGGAAAGTTTGCTGTTGATAAAAGAAAAGAAAAAGGTATTTTTGCTGCTGTTTTGTATTGATTTGTCAGCTAAGTAAACTCCTTCAGTAAACCTATTAGCAATGCCAGAGTGATCTTTTACTTTGGAGCACTTGCGAAAAATTTGCAGTCAGTTTTGCAGTTCTAACTAGTGACCCCAAACCTACAAATCTTTGTTGTGGCATTGTGGGCTCTGTCCTTCTCTGGCCATAAAAATAGAATAAGCAGGTCTCTCCATTGGCTGCAAGTCCCTAGATGTTTTAAATTTCAGGGGGAAGAATCATCTGGGGAGGATTTTCTCAACATTTTCCCTTCCATAAGGAGTTTCTCTGCCCTGCTATGTGAGCATTGCCTCTTGAATAGCCCTGATCACTCCACTGATAGCACACCAGGCATCTTTATCCTGAAAAAGACAACACATACCTGTTTCAAAAGCAGCTTTTGAAGTTGGGAGCTTGTGAAAGCAATGGCTGTTCAGGATGTTCAGGCTGGCTCTGTTCAGGTGTATCCAGCTCTGTGCAGGATTCCCAGCGCTCCTTTGTGCTGGCTCCTGAATTCTCACCTCATCCCCTGAGACCAGCCCTGGAACTGACAGGAGGCTACTGCTGTTCTGCACGTACATGGAAAGGGGCTGTGAAATCCTTTGCAAATATCTTCATGAATGAAGTTCATGGTGTTGTATATCTGGAACAGAAATGTATGAGTAATTATTTGGCAGGTACAATTAATTCTGAGCTCCTGTGGCCACAAGAGCTTTCTGCTGATTTGCTCTTAGGTTTCTGTGTGATTGACAAGTCTGACTCCTCTAAAAGCATACATGCTAGGTGACAGGTTTTGTTCCTAGAGAAGTGGCCAGAGCACCTAACCCCGGGTTTGGGGTGACTTTTCATGTCAGTCTGTGGGTAAGGAAGTGTTGCCATGAGGGATGGGGTGGAATGAGCAGGAAAGGAACCATGTACTCAGTTGTGTGAACTCCAAGGTGTATCTGCTAAGGGGTGCAGTGGGTCAATAATAATCCCTAGTTTTTGTGTTTAAGGTTTCTGTTCTATTACATCCACACCCAGAATGTGGAGCCAAGGCCTCTATCCCTCTGGGGCAGGTTAGAGAGGTTGCCTAGGCATGGGGGACTGGGGAATGACTCCCTCTGACAGATTACCTCACCTCAGAGCTCACCACTGCTCTGATCTCTGCATGGTGGTTCTGCCTTCAAACTTAGATTCATGCATAGTAGAAGGGGTCTATGCATAGAAATGGGTAATTCCATCTTCTTTTGGAATACTTAAAAAAATACGGTGTTGGAATCTTGAAATAGGTCTGGTTTTAGTTGAATATTTCTCTGGAATCTATCTGGAAGATAGATTTAAACTTAAGATTAGTGGACCTGGTCGTTTACAACTATTTTACAGTGCTTGAAAAAAGTCTGTTCAGGTAATATATTCTAGTTTTCAGATTTTTTATGTTTTTGTATTAAGATTACATCTAGCCTGGGAGATGAGCATCCTGAGCAAAGTCTTTCCTTCAAATCCCTCAGGAATTCCTATTTTTTTACTCTCTGCACAATTTTGTCTTTCATGGAAGATGAAATTCCCTCGAACAATCCCATGTGGTAAGGGAGTGAGAACCAGCAGTTACTGCTCTGATACACAAAAAATGCATTAAGGTTTGAATGTGACCTGCAGGAAGGAGGTGACTCATCTTTAGTCACCTTGTTTTGAGTTTATTCCAGGATTCAATATTGCAAAGTATTGCACACAAGCTCAGCTGATGTCTGGAGACACTGAGGGAGAGCAGCAACTTTGAATTCTGGATTTCCTGTGATTTCCTGTCATTGGAGGGTTTTAGCCCAGCCACTTAAGATATTTTAATGGAGACATTTCTATCTAATGTCCTTTGTTTCTCTTGAAACCATTAAAAACAAACAGAAAGGGGCTCATATTAATAATGTATTATGCCTGAGACTTCTTCAAACATGATCAATGTTAATGGGATCATTGAAACTCCTCTCTAGAGATCAGAATTACTCTTTAGAGCTGCTAGAGATCATGTTTTCCCTGAACACTAAATATTAAGCACACTACACCATGGTTTGCTGGTGTTATCAGCACCAGTGGTGTTTTATCAGCCAGCTCATTGACATTAGAGACTGTGCAATCCAATGTAATTTTTTCCCTATTAATTAAAAAAAAAACCAAAAAAAAAAACCAAAAAAAAACCCCAATAACAAAAAATGCCAACAAACAAACAAACAAAAACTATACCAACCTTTTTTTATTATTATTATTTTTAGCAGATATCATCATATGCACCTCTGAAATGTTTCATTGGCTTTTAAATGTAAAAAAAAAAAAAAAAAAACAAGTTAA
>VXBR01002915.1:418446-434137 GCA_013400215.1 Cisticola juncidis | reverse complement strand
ACCTCTGAAATGTTTTATTGTGTTTTAAAAGTAAAAAAAAAAAAAAAAACCAGTTCAAAATAATTCTGGTTGCAGATTTTACAATGCTCTGCTTTGTTAATTACCACAGCTTCATAAAATGCCAGAAAACATTATACAATCCCATGGAAGTTAATTCTGATGCAGCCACACTATATCATGACTTTTACAAGACAGAGATTTGTCTCTGATGAATGGCTGCAGTATGCAGTGTGATAAGATATTGAGAATTCACACTGGAAGTCAACATGAATGAACGAGTAAAGATGTTTTGAATGCTCAGTTTAAAACATAGGGCTCAGAACAAATGCCTTTTCCATGGTTTCAGTGCAATACCTGTGCGTCTCTTCCTTGGCATTGTTAAAGAGGTTTTCAACCTCGTTACCCTCATTTTTCAAATTGGGAAGTATAACATGAGTAACTGCACATGTAATAATCAGCTTTGAATTAAGAATGAAGTAGGAATATCATTTAATCATCCAAGGTGTCTTTCCTAGGAATAGCCATCAATTATCCTTACGTGGTTCATCTATCACTTGGCCAGTGAAACCTGCCCTGCTTGTGCAGGATTGTCTTTAAGTGTAGCTGAGCCTTACTCTGAGATTTTGGGGCATTTGTAATCATGCCCAAACCCCAACCTGTAAGGAGTGTGAGAGGAAGCAGGTGAGTGCCCACATCACAGCAGCAAAGAGTTTGGAAGGCCTTCCCACCAGCCCACAAAATAGCCCATTGTGTTGTGATTTGTTGAATTTTAAGGAATGTTTCCTTCCGGTGACAGAAATCTGCCAGCAGTCTTCAGAAAGGCTCCCTGCAGATCTTGGCAGGCCCCAGAGATGTGCCTGGGATGTGAGTGTGCAGAGCAGCCCTGCAAGGGACTCAAACACATCCACCACACCACTGCTCTCCTCCACCAGCTACAGGGCACATAAAATATTTTTTATGGCTAAATGTCTTTATGATATAGAAAAGCCCCAAAAGTTTATATTCTTCTTTCAGTGTTGCAGTAGTTTAGAGGTTTTTGAAGCTGAGTCTTATTTCATGCCTGTCTCTTTTAATGAGGGGAGGGGTTTTTTCAGGGCTAGGCTGGTTTAGCAGCTGAGGCAGCACGGGTGAGCAGCACTGAGCAGTTTCCATTTGCAATGAGGCTGTTGCCAAAAGTTTTAGGGAATTGAAATGAAGTCTGAAATATCCTTCCTGCCTTCACCAGGATGTTTGGAAGCCCTAGGGTGCTCCAGACTGTGAAACATTAGTAATTAAAGGATCACCTTCTGTATATTAATGAAAGGCTCAGAACTATAGCTTTTAGCATTGAAGGGATTGCTACATCCTGCGTTTTTCACTTTGAGGTTTTTAGAAAGACTAATTGTGTCAGAGGACACGCCCATGAGCTGAGCTGAGGAGGTGACAGCATTGTTGAAACAATTAGTCTGGGTTTAAATATATGCTGGGCTGAGCTCTCCCACTGCACTTCACACCTGGAACACGGCAGTGCACTGAGATACTGGTACAGATGGCTGTTACTGGTGGTACTGGTACAGCTCTGTGGAACTGGTACTGATATCTTTTGGAGACTACCTAAAAACAGAGGCCTAAAAACAGAAAAAATTAAGAGACTAAAAAGCAGTTATATTTATTGAAGGGCCTTCAAGTACATTTTGGGTAGAGAAAGCCCCTCAGGGGCTGCATGCAAAAATGGACAATGGGTCATGGGTTTTCACACTTCTGTAATTTTGGTCCATTTGCATATTGGGGGTTAATCTTCCAATTACATCTTCAGGTAGTGAAGTCATTCACCCCAAGTTTGCTCCCTCCAGCTCTCCTTTTGTTTACATCTCTCAGGGCTGAGGCAGTGAGGTGTCCTTGATTCCCAGGCCTGGAGAGGAATTGTTGTGTCTGACTAAAGTGGAAAAGCAGCAGCTCACACCGTGTGTGCAGTTTAGAGTTACACACTAAAGAACTGCAGGGTTACAAATATGTGAAACATATAAAAGCTGAAACCCTAAAGCATCAGTACAGATGGGTGGTAATGGTGGTGCTGGCCCAGTCCTGGTTCTGGACATCTTCTTCTCCTGCCAGTCCCACAGGGGTTATTCCTGAGCATGGCCATTCCTGTCTGTTCTGTCTGTGAACGTCATGTCCCATCTCTCATGAGAGAGAATTAGGAGAGGACTGAACAATATCTCTTTAAATATAGACTGGTGCAGTCCCTCTGTGTTCCCATGAAGGGGCTGGGCACTCTTCCCTAACCAGATTTTTTTTTACTTTTTTTGCAGGATTTGATAATAGTCAAAGAAAGTATCATATAGGACTTCTCTGTCCTATATATCAGTGTTTTGGATTTGATAAAAACCCTCTCTCATTTCACTTTAACTGTTTTTATGTAAAGAAAATATAGATGAGTCAGGTAAAGAGAATTCACCTGGGTGTCAGTCAGCTTCATCTATTTATAATCTTTACAGGTTTGTTATGCACTGTTTTGAAATTTCCAGCTTTATTTTATTTTGACTTACAATATACCAAGATAGAATGTTTCACCACTACAAAATAACACTGGATACAGGCAATATCCAATCCACCTCTAACACCAGAATTGTTTTCACTTATCAGGCATACATATTAACAGATGTCAAAAAAAATTGATAACTCAGCACATTTTTTCTAGATTCTGCTTGCAAATTCTTGTACAAGGACTATTTTTCAAGAGGCACTGTTTCTGAAGAAAAGAACTAAATAAAACTAAAGGCAAAAAGAAAATTACCATGGGAGTGACTATTTTGGTTGGAACATCCATGTCACAACCTCAAGTGTTGTCTTTTCCTCTTGAATTTCCCACCACTGTACAATTTAAATTTGTTATAAAGGCAAAAAAACTGCTCACCTGTAGAAAACCCTTTCTCATGGATAGCTGCATTCCAGTATTTTGTTGTACATGTCTGTGTGGAGATGGAATCCATCTAAATATGAGAAAAGGAGTGGATGACATATTTTCCCTTAAGTGCCAGTAGGTGTTGTTGTGAATTTGCCTTTCATTCTCTTTGTTGCCTACAATAAATAGTTGGGCATATGATAGGAAATAATTTATTCTAACTAAATACATGGAGCAAGGTTCTTCTTCTTAACCATAAACAAAAAGTGAAAATCCTATGTCTCACCATCCTGCTGCTGGGTGCAGTGGAGAGGAATGTCACCCCTGACTCAGGATATATTACACAACTTTACCGTATCCCAGATTTAACAGCTTCTTGAAAGATACATCAAACAATTCACACTATGCATGGGAGGAACAGCAATTCATCTAAAGGTGGCAAATCTGAGACGTGACAGGTATTAAAACGGAAAGGCAAAGTGCAGAGCCACATTTTTATTCTGCTGCCTTTCCACACAGGTCATGAGAGGCAGTCCGTTCATTCCCTCAGTACACCACCAAGTTAAATATATTCACAGCCACTTTCAAAGCCACTCTTTCTCCCTTTTAATTTTATGTCAATCAGCTATCACTGAGATAGCCTAAATCCCCTCAAAAGCGAGGGCTCATCTAAATTAAAATGCATTGTGGATTGTCTGTGGGAGTGTGTCAAACTCTCCTGGTATGGGTAGCACTGGTGTCCATAAATAGGTGTATTCCTAGAGCAACTGCCTTCCCTGGAACCAGTCTCTGCAGCACTAGCTTCCCAAAAGAGGGATCCAAATCCTTTCATTTGTATGAATAAAAAAAAAAAAAAGAAAGGAGGAGGGGAGAGAATATGACCGTGCAAGTTAATACAGTTAATTACATTCATATCAGTAAGATGCAGAGGAGTGAAAAGGAAATTTGTGTAAGCAGAGAATTAGCTCTGGTATGTTCCCAGTAACATCAGCAGTCTGACGATAAAGGAGCACATAAATCCATCCTACTGAACTCTCACTTTTCAGGGAGAGCATGCAGAATGGTGCAGGTTGGTGGGTAAGGCAAAGATCCAGGAAAAGGACTCAAATGTGATCAAGCTTAGGGAATCTACCTGTGTCAAGGGAGGAGAAGTCAGTAGGGATCTAAACAATGGGGTCGTCTTAGCAAGAATTCCTGAACACTTCCTTAAGGCTCAAGAATGAAGCACCTTCTGTCACATTTCAGTAATTAAAGGCCCTACAAGAAACCTGGAGAGGGACTTTTTACAATGTCATGCAGTGAAAACCAGGGTGTATTGCCTTTAAAGCAAAAGAAGTGAGATTTAGATTAGATATTTCAAAAAAACTCTTCTCTGAAAAGGTGGGGAGGCCTTGGCACAGGGTGTCCAGAGAAGCTGTCCCTGGACCCATAGCAGTGCCCAAGGCCAGGTTGGACAGGGCTTGGAGCAGCCTGGGACAGTGGAAGTTGCCCGCGGCAAGGTGTGGAACCAGGTATGTAAGGTTTTTTCCAACCCAAACCATTATAAGAATTTAAGATTTTTGTACTCTCTTTCTTACAATCACAACCTAACTATTGGATTTACCAGTTGGGAAAGGGGCTTGAGAGAATCAACAAATTGTGGAAAGATTTTCATTGCTGAACCAAAGCCAGGAAAATCTGAAATCTAACTAAGAAAAGGCTTCCTCCCTGTGAGAATCCAAGATTGTTTCAGTAGGGCTAAAAGAGCATTTCCCTTGTGTCCAAGAGAGACAGAACCATCTCAGCCCTGGCTTTAACCTTTTAGCCTTCATTTGAAACAAGACCTGTAAATCAAAAATTTAGAAGGGAATAATTACTCTCACTGAAGGCAATCATATGAGACTTGTAAAGGAATTTTCCTAACACCATAAATTACATCAGACATTATTACCTCAAAACGCAGTCCATGAAGAACTTTTCAGGAAGAATCAAAACTAATTTATAAAGTCTGTAATTAGAATTACAGTTGAGAATTAGATCAGTGCTTGAGGTTCTCTATTATTGCAATATCCTTCTCTTATATTTTTGCGTAATATTAAACTTAGTCTTTCCTTTACTTAAATTTGTCTGTCAAAATGAAAGAAAGCATCCAATAGATTAATTCTTCTTCCTGTATTCCCTGATGTTTTTCTCTTCATATTCCTTCAGAGGCTTCAAGGACTTCACTCCCTGGAGATCCCCAGCCAGGTGTTCTGCTGTCCTTGATGTTAGCTGATGTCCTGGTGGCCTCTTTACCAATTACAGGCCATCCGAACCCTCCTCAATCCTTCAGCCTGAGTTAGAATAAACTCATCTAAACTCATTTTAGATGGGACAATTTCCTGAATTGTCAGCTCCAAAATCTTTAATTAGGACCTACTATGCTGAGATCTTATGGTTAAGGAAAGTTATTAATTTCAGGGGTACCACCCCCTGCTTCAACTTATGCTGTCTGATGCTCAGACACCAAAAGACACTTGGAAATTCTATTTTAACTAGGTGTTTAATGCCTTCCAAGCACATCAGTGGCTTTGATTCCCAGGGCTGTGTGATCAGCACCTTTGAACAGCACACAATGCCTTCTATTTCTGATGTAAAAAGTGTTCGAATGGGAGTAAATTGCTTTTGCTGTTTTTGCACAGGATTCATTATTTCCTTGCTTGCCCCCCTTTCATCCCTCATGGCAGCCAAAGGGGATGAAAGGGATGGTGAGTGGCATCTTGTGGTGTTCAGCTTTGCCACACACGAGCCAGACTCTGGGAATGTCAGTGCCCAAACCACTGGCAGCCTTACACCTCAAAGGCTGAACAATTCCATTGTCTGGGGTTCTGCCTGAGCTGTTAAATCTGAGGCTTGCAGCTGGCACTTGGTGCTGCTGCTGCCCCTGGGCCAGTCCTGGTTTGTGCAAATCACTTTGCTTTAGGGACTGGAAATGTGGTCCTGCAAGGCTGGAACAGCTGAGGGCAGCTCTATTGGTATTGGCCACTGTTTCTAAAATTATTCACTGTTCATGTGTGAGTGAAAGAGGACAGGAGGAATCACGGTGAATAAAATCAGTTTGTATTGATGGTTCAATTCTCATTTAACTCTATATATAATAGAACACAATAGAGTTGTCTTAAGGAACTTTACAAATGTGTTGTCAGTGGTAAATTTTGATAATTCACAGACTGTTTCTGACAGTGCCATTTAGACTAAAGAATTATGGTGCTGTAATCTACATCTTACAGATAATTTTAATCCTCATTGTGAGTGTTAATGGCTGGAAGTTTCTCAGAGGCAGAATGACCAGACTGGGAAGAGAGTCTTTGCAAAATCACCCCAGCCTCAGTCACCCACATACTCCACTGTAGTGTCATGAGCAAATAATTTGAGGGATGGAGAACACATTCTGGGTTACATAAACATGTAACACAGCGTCTAATACAGTCCTGGAATATTTGTAAAATATTTTGTTTAGGATTTTGACAATGCTGTTGTAATAGCAGGTCCATGAAGCTCAGTTACTGACATGAGTCTGTGCTCTTTTCATTGTCTTGTATGTGAGCGTTATCTCCTTTCTGGTTTACAGTGGCATTTGCCTGACTTTGATAATGAGCAGACTCATTTGCTTACTCTTAAAAGAATGCTTACATTTAGAACTAAACCTGGTCAAAAATGCTGTATTAGAAATGCAAAGCTTTTTCTTTGTTTTTGGTTATGTGTGCGGGGTTTTGTTTGTGTTTTTTTTGGGTTTGCTGTTTTTCTTTTTTTGTATGAAATGTTTTTCACAGAATTGTTTTGTAAACCACCAGCAAATCCAATTGTTTTTAAAACGACCAAGCCATGCAGCCTCCATGTACTCCGTTAGGAGATGAATAGTCTTGAAAATCCTATATGCTCCATCCAGAGTATCTAAGGGAATACTTATATTTAAATTTTGTTTCATCCTCTTAGTATGAATTCATGTCATTACCAAATGGTAAACAAAAACAGATGTCAGGCTCACTTTAGAGAAAATGGTGAGCTTGCAGTTAGATACTGAAGTAAACTACTTCTGAGAACAGGAGTTTGATATACTTCTGTCCTTCCCTTACCAATGAATATTTTTATGTTGGAAATACCTTTAGTGCCCTTAACTCTTTATAGAAGAAGGTAGCCAAAAAAAGGAAAAAAAAAAAGTTGGAAATTTCAAAGCCATTAGAATGAAGAACTTTGAGAATGTCTAGTTAGTTAAGGGTATTTGTTTATTAAGAAGTGAAGAGAAAAGAACATCTGGCCATTAAAATAAGAGGAGCAGGCTATGGAATAAATTTATATAAATAAGCTTAGCTTAAAAAGCAGCACAGTTGTGTGCTTTGCTACTAAACAGATTTCGTGGCAGTACTGCAAACTTGCCAAGATATTAAGTAAATGAAAGCCAGCAATCAAGTCTTTAAGTACATACCTTAATGTCATAAGAGTATTATGGGCTTACAGAGGAGGAAAGCTTGTAAAAGCACTGACCTTCATCTGTACTGTGAAAGACGTTCAGGTGAGTGAAAATAAGGGTTTTTACAACATTATATACCCCAGCTCAGAACAAAAGAATTGTGTGCATGTAAGTATTGTAGCAAAAGTTTATCATGTGGGTTGTCATAATTCATGGAATCATAATTGAAGGCATTTGTTGTCTTCCACCAGGAGGTATGAGGTGTTCTCAGGTACAAAAAGTGTTCTTTAAGGGCACAGTCAGTGGAGCAGAGTTCATATTTGCAATGGAAATAGCTTTTCTCCCCTTTGACATAGGGGCAAAGTGTTTACCAGTTTAATAGTATTTAACAAAAACCAACCAAACAAACAACAAAACAACAAAAACAACAACAAAAACCCTCCATCAAAACAAACAAACATTGTCCTGGATAACTCTGAGGTGGAAACTAAACAGAGCTGTCAATGTTTAGTCCATGTCTGCCTTAACTCCCTGCCTTGATCCCTGTCCCATTCTGCTGGTTAACTCCACCTCCTGTTCATCGATGTATTGCTAGGCTCCTTTTGGAATTAAAGATATTTTTTCTGTCAGATGCAAATCTCAGGTGGATTTTGGGGAATGATTTGAGACCCATTTCACTGCCTTTGGAGGATCCTTCAGCAGTTAAGTACTCAGCAGTTTTAGTGACTGCAGCTCTCAGTGTCATTGTGCTTCCTGCACATGCACATTCATTCCTTTTTGCCCGAAGAGATCAGGTTCTGTGGAAATCAGTTATATTTGGAATCAGCTATATTTGAAACAATCACAGTCTAAACAACGTTTGTTTGTTTGTTTGTTTGTTTGTTTGTTTTCTTTGTTCTTGTTGTTGTTTTGTTAAGGCAACTGACTCAATGATAAAAACCTCAGACTTTGAATATTCCATACTTACCACCCAAAAATCACCATTGGCTTTGTGGTTCGGTAAATGATCAACAGCCAAAGAGAAAAATCTGAAATAATGCAGAGCTAGCAAAAGTTGCAATTAATACCTGTTGGATGCTCTGGTAGAGTACCCACAGAAGTGTGTGTTGTTATTTTCTTATTAACTGAGAGAAATGAAGGATGCATTTTAGTATGTTAAACTATTTAAACAGTAAAATTTAAAAGCCATGTATTTTATTGTAAGGTGTGAATCCTGTTTTCTCACCTCACTGGGTCTGGCTCTCTGAGTCAGCTGCAATGACTGTGATTTTGGAGGAAATGAGCAATTGAGTGGAATTAGAAGTAAAGTATATAAATTCATAGAAAACTAATAACATTCAGCTTTCTTGTTCTACTGTGCTCCATAATGTAAATTTATCTATCAAAGAGAAGAATGCAGTGCAATTAAAAAGTGATTAGGAAAGCAAACAAAAACTTGTATTATCAAATTACATCACCATCCCACCAAACATTTAAATTAGTCTTTGAAGGCTCCTCTCAGCTGAAGCCATTCTCAAATTCTAAGTGTTTGTACTAATAATATGGAACTGAAAATCAATGGGTTCTTTCAAACCATCAGGTCTTGCTGTAACATGTAATTCGGTCTTTTTGAATTAAATGTATCTCTTGCAGAATTTTGCAGTAGGGTTTTCTATGAGATGTCGTTTCTTGAGAAATTGTAACTTAGCAGATGATTATTAAAAGGACAGTTATTCTGGTGGTTCTTCACATTCTCTGTGAACTAAAAATACTTCAGGCCAGCTTTCAAGAAACCAGCTTCAGAGCCAGAGGCTGAGAGCCAGGAATATTTATATATATATATATATAAACATATTATAGAGCACAATTCAAAATTTATTGAATATCAGAATATATAGCAAAAAGCAGCACTAAATATTGTTGTTTCACTGTGGGTAAGAGGTTCATTGTGTCAGCTATTGCACAGAATCATTGATTGTCTTATCTTGCACAATTGCTTCAATCATTAATTATCTTCCATTGTATAGGAGTGCAATTTTTATGTTTAAATTTGATTTTCAAACAGCTCAGGTGTCAGGAATAAGGGTTTAAATAACCATAGACAGTAGCACAACCAAGTTACTCTAAAAATCTCTCCTCGGCTGCAACTGGGTTATTTCCCAGGCTGCATTTGGAGCAGGTCAGGTGTCAGGGTTTGAAGCCTTATCCAAAGGGCAACAAAATCAAGGATATTTTCACTCATGACTACAGGGTGGCTTTGATCAGGTCTTGTGGATTTATACTGCTTGAATTAAAAATACTCTAGAAATTATTTAATCAGATTATTTAGTATTACTGTGCCCAATGAAATGAGTAAATGGAGGGTAGAAGTCTCTCTTCATGGATAAACAGGGTGTGACTAACCCTGAAATGGAATTTCCAGGCTGTGATAGTACCATATCACCAAACTTCATCTGATTTTTGAACATGATTTATCTCATGTCCTTTTTTCCTTTGATTCTGCTGATATCTCTCTGAAGGAGAGCTGAAGGGTTCATCTGTACTTTTGAGAGGGGATGTTTCAGTCCAACACTGTGGGCCAGAGTATTCTTCTGGGGTAGGAAAGAACAAGGTAACCCCTTTATGGCACAAAGTGAGACTGACAGTAATTGCTGGAGATTCTTACCCTTTGTAAATCAGAATTTCCTTTGCCCAGTAGGAAAAAGCAGTCTCTGGTGCTCACTACCATATTTTGCCAATAACTGCATTACAGGATCTGTAGGCAAGTGTGTGTGGCATGTAATGCTTATCTGAGGTCCCATGTGCTGTGATGTTGGTGATCCTTTTACCTTCTCCTGTTTTTCTACTCTCCTTGTTCCCTTCTTGCTGCTTAGTTAAAACCCCACTCTGGCTGGTGCTGACTGAAGTGCTGAGCATTTGCAGATCCACTCGGAGTGAAGGAGGTGGATTTTTCTCTCTGAAAACCAGGCTCTGAGTCTTGTTCCAACATTACTGTAAAATTTAAGCTTGTAAGAACTTTGAAAAAAGCTAGTTAATTAATTCAATTAAGGAATCAAATTACCAGAAATTAGGAACTTGTTCCATTAATCTGGGGCTGCTTTATCTAAAAGCCCTATGACAAAAGCACAATGAACCAACTTTTTTTTTTTTTTTTTCCCCCCACAGTATTTAGCTTTAAAATTCTGGAGATTACAGTTTCCAACAAAAGAACTGGTTTATGGTATAACAATAATGATGATTCTCAAAGCTACATTAATTTTTTAAGCATAGATGTTGAAAAATATGCTATACCTGAGGTAAATTAGTAGAGAATCATGAGCTTGACTTGCTAGTTTTATCTTCTGCTAGAGATACCCAAATGTCAGGGGTTTCATGTTCAGAGAATTTATTCATCTTCCTAAATGAGTTTTCATCCAAATAAGAACAAAAGCATTTTCACCTAAATTTCTATGAAATGGCAATTTGCAGAAAATGATAGTTTAGAAAACATCAGCATATGGTGCTTTGAAATGGTTTCCACATTTACTGAGAGCATTGGAGGCGAGAGAGAATTCAGAGACAGAAACTAAGCTTGAGAAGTAAGCTGCATTTATTCAGCTACACAGATTTTTGCCCTGTGTTCCCCTTGCATTCGCAGGCCATGCTGGCCACTGCACATGGGCTCTGACAGTCCCTGGCGGCTCTGGCAGAGGCACTGCTGCTGTGCCTGCTCATGTTCACTGGGGAGGCAAGGAAGATCCTGCTCATCCCAGCCACTCTGCAGGGCTTTGGCACTGCACAAACAAAGTTGTTGGACATTGTCATTAATATCTATAATTATACTACTCTATTTTCCTAAATTCAATTAAGTATATAATGTCAAATGTTAAGTGTTTATTCTTCATGCTGTGCTTTTTCTTTGAAATCCAAGATGATGAGGCAGTGTTGAGGATCCAAGCTATCCTGTCTGGATGTATCTGCAGCCATATTCACATCAGTGATTTGGGTATTAGCTTGAAACCTCAAACACATGTCTCAAGCCAAAACAGAGCAGGGTGGATTCTTTTAGCCCACAAGTAACACTGGGCCATTCTCTTGTTTACACAAAACATGATTATGGAGCAGCCAATAAAAAATTAGTCTTCTGCTGTTTTCTTGTTTTGTTTTGTTTTATTTTGTTTTGTTTTGCTTTGCTTTGTTTTATGTTGTTTTGTTTTACTTTGCTTTGTTTTGCTTTATTTTGTTTGTTTTCTTTTGTTTTGCTTTGCTTTACTTTGCTTTGCTTTACTTCTGTTTTGCCTTGCTTTGCTTTGTTTTGCTTTATTTTTCCAGATTCACACCCACCTTTCCAAACTCCTGCAAATTTTTTCACAGTGCACTGTGCTTTTTAGGGTTCCCGGCACCTGGCATTCAATAATTCAGAATCTGTACACCTCTTTTAGTGGCCAGTGATACCTGCACATCTCTTCAACATGCAACAGTTTTTTTTTACTTATCCTTCCTGTTCTTTTTTAGCTACCGAGTGAGCTGAGGTGTGCCATTCAGGGCAGTGGCTGCACCCAAAATTTGGACATATCCGTGGATGAAATAGAATTGCAAAAAGCCAAAAGGATAAAAAACAAAACAAAACAAACAAACAAACAAAAAAGCTGACAAGGTTTTATTACCAAAATGACACACGTGGCATGGAAATTGGTATATTTTTCCCCTCTTTTTTGCTTGTAAGAGGAATGAAAAAAATAATCTAAAAGGGGGAAGGAGAGTGTGAAAGGGAGATGAGAGACGGAGGTGAGGAGATCACCAGGCCTAGGACAGCACTGATCCAACTGCCAGGGTGTTCAGAGTCCTGTGGGCATCACTCAGGTTTTGTGGGGAATATCCTCTCATCACAGATTAGTTTTTACCACCCTGGGATGAAGATTTTCACCCTCATGTTGATGAGTTTGTGTCTGCACTTGATTCTGGATCTTTCTGGGAATGGGCCAGGGGCCTTGGAGCTCTTTTTGGTCGTCTCCATCCTTGTCTATTTGTCTTGCCCACTCCTTAACAGCACTTCTGTTCTTGCACTCTCCTGAAGAGGAGAATTAGGTCCAGAAAGGTGTTCACCTACCTTTGTACTGCCCCCTCTTTCCAGGTACATCCAGATATAATTTTAACATTAACCACTCACTGCCCAGGCTTTCATGGGCATGCTCCAAACACCTCAAAACTGTTTATTCAAACCAAGAGAGTAATGAAATTAAAGCCAGAGCTATTAAAAGGGAAGAAAAAACTCATGCAGTCTCAGTTCACACCTTCTAACAGAATGGGGTAAATAGGTTACAGCTCTTGCATCCACACAGCAGCAGGGAGAACATGTATGTGAATGAATTCTGAAGTTTCTAATCTCCAGGTGTGCTTTAACGCACAGCTAATAACTATTATACCCTTTGATGTTTTTAAAAATGGGTTTTTACTTAAAACCTGACCTAGGAATTATTTCATCTGTTTATACTTAACGTTAGGTTCAGATGGTTACGTTTCCATGAGAAAATTCTGACCTGAAAATAGCTCTCAGCAGAGTCTTTTATAACCCCCAGCAGAGTCTTTTGAGTCTGCAGAGGCAAGCAATGGCAGCTCCTCACTGTTGCCATATGGTTTCTTTTGAGCCTCAGCTGGTCAAAATTAAAAATGGACAAGTTTTTTTTAGTTCCTTGACATCTCAAGTACCATTGAAAATCCCCAGGGCACAAATAGGGAGAAGAATGGAATTCAGCCACATAGAGGGAGAAGAATAGAATGTAAGTCCAGATCAAAATACCACAGTGAAGACAAAGACAATCTGTGAGGATTGCCTAGCAGGAGGAAGCTGGGTAATTGTTACAAGACTGAACAAACAGTCCTCTCTCTTGCATTTGCAGACTTTTTTCTTTTTCAGTCCACACTGCTACGTTACAATTTTCCAACCTTTTACCTGGAAACAATGAGAGGACCAGTTCAGTGGCAGAGATAAATTGCAGAGATGCTTGTAATTTTCAATTACATCTAAACAGAACTGATCCTGCTGAAGACAAGCCACTAACCCATTGGACAGCAGAGATTAGCATAGTCGATGTGAAAAATGTGAGTCTTTGAACACAGGAGTGTTTGGGGATTTCTGGGAAGCATCTGTGTTTGTCTAGTTGCACTAAGCACTCCCCAGTGAGGAGGGGATTTTCTAAACCTAATATGCACAGGATTGATGAACCCCTGCCTGAAGAGTGGCTGCAAAACAAACCCTTCACAGTGATGAACAATCACCTCAGAGCAGCCCTGCAGCTCCTTAGGAAAAGACGCAACTTTTCCCTGGCTGGCCTGGGAGTATTCCAGCTATTAGGAGTGATAATAATTTCTGAAAATGATGATAATAACATTCCCAGATGTCAGCTGGAAAGGCACTTTGGGTGGATAGAGGCAAGGAATGCACTCATGGGGACTCCCCTGCAGTCCTCACCTGAGCCCCCTCACACATTTCCAGATGAAGGTGGCTCCAAAGGAGCAGCTTTGATGATGTTCCTTGGGGAAGATTCCCTCTGCTGCTTTCTACCTGCATGTTTCTGCCCTGGAACTGATAGCAGTGAATTGTGGCTGAAAGATCAACTGGAATTACAGTGCAATATGTAATGGAATCCTAACTTTATAAATTGTAACTTTTCAGAACTGCCAGCTTTAGTCAGTAATGTCACTGTTTATGGAAAATTTACTAAAGGCCCTAATATTTATACAGTATCACAGGATTTTCAATAAGCACATTTAATCTTAAACATGATTTTTCAATAGAAATAGGAAAAAATCCTTCTGGATATAAGCTTCAAGCAAATATGTGGAGTCTGCCCAACTGCTGAGATTTTTATTATTTTTCTTTTAAATGAATACCATGCACTCTGTAGAAACAGTCCTTTCTGCTCCCTGCTTGAGACTTTTTCTCAATTACTGTCTTATGTGCCTGAGACAAAGATAGAGGGTAAAATGTGCTAATCTGGAATGTGCTCATAATCCCTCTGCCCTGCTGAACCCCCAGAGAAGGTCAGAGAGGCCTCCAGGTAGCTGAAATATGTTCAGTTTTCTGCAACCTTTCATCAGCTATTCTGATCAGAATTTTCTCTTCTGATCCTGAAGACAAGATATCCAAATATCTGATGACAAACTGTATTTCTACTTGCATGCTGATAACTGTTGAATTGCAGTTCCAATTCCTTCTCTCAGCAGAGCATAAATAAGAACCCTGTATCCCTGTTTTTGTGAATTTTAGGCTTTTTCTGGGGAAATCAAAATGATGATGTATTCCCTAATGCAGTTGGTGGAAATTTAGCTAATGATTATAGTGCCTATGAGTTTTCTCTGAGGGAAATCTAAATATCCCTCTCTCTCTAAGTGTATTTCTTACATGCAATATTAAGTAATGGTGAAATGTATAATGTATCTGGGAGAAATTGTCCCTTGCCCTTGTGCCTGGAACATGTCCAAAGTTTGTTGTTAAGATTGCTACTGCTAGACTAAATTATAAAATGTTATAACAATAAGAGAATACTGATGCCAAGAAGTCTGTGTAAGATTGATTAGGTTATAATTACACAAAAATTGCATTAGTAAAGAATGCTTTTTCTCTTGTTTTGAAGGATGTTCTGTTTTACAGAAGCCACCATTGTAGCTCCTCGAATCACTTTATTTAATTGCTCAGTGGTCAGACAGGCAGGTCCACAGCACAGTAGCTCCACAAATTAATTATTTGTTTAGCAATAGATCTCGGAGACAAAAAGCTCTGTATTTTCTCTTACTCATTTCTTCTGTACATTAAGATAATTTCAGATATTAAGATAATTTCAGATATTAAGACAATTTCAGATATGTACTGGAAATATCTCAGGTTTTCACTGGGATGAGATATGAATTACTCCTATGGATTTATTTCTAGAGATGCATTCTTGAGACACATGTCCCTCTTGCAAAACCATCCATTCTCACTATAAAATAGGCTTGAATAAAAATATGAGGGAAAAGCTTCATATCTATTTAGAAGCATTTTAGGAAGAGTTTTAGTGTAACAGAGTGTCCTGTGGAATGACCGTGTTCAGGAAAGAGTTGCATTGAATCATTTTAATAAACAATTTCATAGAGAAAAAGATGCTTTACTGGCCAAAAGTAAAACCCTGTGAACAAATTAACAAAAGATTAGTTGCACTTTTGACTATTTCTGGGCATTGTAGAAGATAATACAAAGGTATTACAAGAATTGATTTGTTTGTACAGAGCACTTCATGCCTTGAAAAAGCAATACCCAGTTTATGGTACAGGTCAGGGTGACGTTTTCCACACTCACATGAGTAGGGTTCCACATAAGGAACTGGCTAAATTCTCTCTCCTTTCATTTTAAGAAAAAAAAAAAAAAAAAAAAAAAAAAA
>VXBR01002915.1:303082-418406 GCA_013400215.1 Cisticola juncidis | reverse complement strand
AAAAAAAAAAAAAAAAGGATGTCTTGACACAAAATTTAAAAGCTACTATTATTATGTATTTAAACACTCACACTGCAATATGTCAATAGGTAAAGTATTTTATTACCTGTTATTCTTCCATGCTGACCTTTAACAGCCTCCGCATCAGTTTTCCAGCCTGGTTCATTATGATTGGCTTTCCATCATGTCACAGCAAGTACAAATTATGGCAAATCTTTACTGTATCACTTGCATTTATAAAGGCAGATTGAAACTTGTCTCTGCATTGTCTAGATCATTCAGCTTTTTAATGAAATTGAATAATCACTGGGGGTTAACAAAAACAAGGGTATATCTATGTGTGGGAATTCAGTGCAAGAGCTGAAGAGCTGGCTTTGGAGAGGAAAAAAGCTCCCTGACACCTGCATCTATTTTGAGATAGAAAATCCCCTTTGCTGTTGATAAATGAAAGAGACAGGCAGCCTCCCCTGCAGTGCTGGGGGTGTTTCCTGGGTAATGGAGCTCAGCAGGAATTTGCCAGAGCTTCCATTGAGGCTGAAGTTTTCACTTTCTGAAGAAGACTAAATGAAGACATCAGGTGAAATACAGAAGGGCACACATCAGGCTAACTTGCAGGATATTGTGTACACCAGGAGAGAAATTTCAGTTGTCATCAGAGAACTTTTTCTTAGTTTTATGATTTAGTAGAATACTAGATCCTGGACTTCTGATTCTGGACAAGCATATATTGTATTTGGCCACATTGGGGCCTACCCTATTTGGTCTATCCCTAAGTTTCAGGAGAGAGCCCATCCTTCAAACCCATAGTTTTGCTCAGCATTTTAATGGCATCTGCATCTCAGCCATGTAAGTTCTGGTGTGAAATGGCCTTGCAGAGTGATTGCAGTTTGTCGGCACAGGGACAAGAAAAGGCTCCTACACAGCCTGAACTCTGCCTCGCGTTGTGAGGCTTGGAAGGTGAACAGGTCATCACTGGGACACGGATCTGCTGCCATAAAAAACACAGAGCCAGGGTAATGTCATTCCTCTAAGTGCTGAACTGTGATTTTCCTCATTGTTTTTGGGGGTTTTTTTGGTGATGAATAACCATATTAGAGGTGATGTTCTTCTGAAAGGAAGACTGAAATGAGGAACAAAAAGAAGACACTCAGGTGAGAGACAAGGAAGTGGGAGAGATAATGTGGAGAGAAACTGGGAAATACAAGAGGTGCATGTAATAAAATAGCAAATGGCCAAAAGAGAAAGGAAGGCAAAGAACATGCCCATTCTTTTTTTCTCTCTCTTTTTTTTTTTTCTTTTCCTTTTTTTCCTACTGTGTTTATTCTCTTTAACTGTTTCTGTCTTGGGAGAGGGGCAGAATAGTAACACACAGATGTTTTCAAAAGTGGGGCATTTCAGAGTTTCCTCCTCTAGGGGACTCACTCATGAGGAGTACTTTTCTTTTCTTTTTAGTTGGAATCCAGTGACCTTATCTTTCTGTTGTTGCTTGGGATTCCTTTGTTTCAGTTTGGGGATTTTGTTCCTGATTGAAGCAAGATCCTTAGTTTTTTTGTGGGTTTTTTTGTTTTGTTTTGTTTTGTATTTTTTTTAATTTTGTTTGTTTTGGTTTTTGTTTTTTGTTGGTTTTGTTGGGGTTTTTTTGTTGTTGTTCTTTGTGCTCCATGTATAATGCAGTTTTCACAGCAGTGCTTTGGAAGCTTAAATTCATTGTTCATTTATGATGATATTCCATTAATAAGGGACATGGGATTATTGACACAAGGAACAAAAAAGGGGTTTGTAAAACAATCTCTGGACAAAGGCATGGTGTGTTTGGAATGCGCATGATTCTACCAAGGCATGACTGTACATTCCATATGAATGAGACCTTTCATACTATGAAGATTTTCTGCTTGCCTGGCAAAGCTCAGAGCAAAGCTGAAATCAAAGCAGCCTTACTCAGTGAAGCAATTTCATTTTACCTGAAACAGTGAGGCTTAAATTATAAGCTTCAGGATGACTCAGTAGAAATAATGCATGCATATAAACGACATAATTTTCCTGGAGTATTTTCACAATCAATATAACTGTGTGTTTAAAGTAGGGACCTGAGGTCAATCTTCTAAGCAGCGAATGAATAACATATTTTTTATCAGAGAAAAGCTGCTCTATGCAAATAATATCTGACATGAATATTTAATAGATTGTACAGTAGTCAGTAATTGCCAACTAGTGGGGCATGCTAAAAGGAGAAAGAGAAATACTGAAAAAACAAATCCAATCTGATTTCACTTACAGCATTTCCTTAACTACAGGTGGTCTGACAGGTCTTGATGGAATTTGTGAAATAACTTTACTAACCTTTGTCCAGGTTATAGGTAATAAGTATTCCTTTTTTAAATAACTGAACAGGGGATCAGCTGATTTGTATTTGTTGATTTATTCCAAATTTAGTGTTTACTGAAAATAATGTGATTTGTTCTTTTTTATCTTGGGGTATTCTCTGTAGTGCCATCACCATCACTATTTACTGTGGTAACTGACTCCAGGCTTTATTAGGACAGATCACACATCTAGGAACAGTTCATTCTCTTTTAGAATGTCTCACTGCTGAAGAGGAACAACAATTCTTCTCCATTCTCCCCACCTTTAATACTCTTTTGATACTTTTTTTTTTTTTTTTTTTTTTTTTTTTTTTTTTTTTTTTTTTTTTTTTTTTTTGTCTTGTGAGCTCGAGGGGGTTGGTCCAAGTCCAAGAGGACCCACAAACCAAACAAAGGAAGGCTTCGCAATGTTTCCTGATGGAAATCACCACCTGATGTTTTTGGACCTTCTGGTTGTATGTGAGGCTCTCCTATAAAGTTTACTGAGGGGGTGGTTTCCAGGAGTTGTTATATAGTGACAAAGTTGGATGGCTTGATGTGAGAATGTTCTATAATGTGGCCGTAAACCTTCCTGGGCTTTACAGCAATTTGGCCATGAAAGTGGTGCATAAAACAGCCTTGGACATCTGCAGTGCCACAGAAACAGGAATGCAGATGACAGAGCCTAGCACAACAAACAACAAAATTTCATTTGTAAACTGAGTGGAAAGCAAAGGATTTATTTTACTTTGTACCCTCTCCCAGTGAAATAAGCTTGCACTAATTTAGAGGTCAGTAGATGTGAAATGCCATCCTCGTTACACCTTTAGTGCCCATGGGAGCCCTGAATTATATGTGCTATAATGAAGATAATTAGAATAAGCTCCATTTTAGCTGAAGGCAAAAGGCCTTAAATCAAAAGGAGTTTGTTCTAGTAACCTTGAAATTGGGGTGAGGATTACAGGCTGCCTACTGGCACAACAAATACCTAAACCCATTGTTTCAAAAAGTAAAAGCAGGATATCCCCAGGGCATTCCTCAAGTCCTGGGTTTCCAAGCAGCATTCCTAGTGTTTGCAGAGGGGACTGAGGTTTAAACTCCTGCCAGATCCCTGAAATCCTAGATGTCCTCGTTCAATCTCTTTCTTGGTGTATGGATAGAGGAGGAGCTGATGTGACAGTGACTTTATATACCTGAGCAAATTTCCACTGAAGATTTTCCTTGCCAAGCCGTTGAATTCCAATAATTCCGTTGTTATGCAGACCCCTCTCTGATTGCTCCTCTCTGTTCCAAGAGCTCCAAAACCAAAATGAGCGAAACAGTGAGATGTAAGCACACTTGATTCTGCATTCAGGGGAGTTTCCTTTTTGACTCCTGAAGAACCTGGGAAGGGTTTGTCTGTGCATTCCGAGCCTTTTACCTTAAGGAGCAGTTTCTACACAGGGAGAAGTTAGGCATTTGCTGTCCTTTCTTTCCTCTTTAGGAGTTTAATTTTTTGTAGTTACACCTAAAGGTCTGCCTAAAGTCTCCATTTCTGCCCTGTGTAGTGAGGCCCTAGTGCCCACTGGGTTTTCCTCACGTACTGCACCATGGCCTCACAAGGACGAAATCCTCAGGTACATCTGATTTCCCTGCTCTGCTCAAACCCAGGCTTGTGGCAATGGCTTTTGATTATTCCCTAGCTGAGCTGGATGCTGATGGGTGAAATCATTTGTGGCATGTTATCAACCACTTCAATTCACTGCTGCTAAGTAATGAAATCCAGTAATAAATTGGACAGACAAGCAAAATCTCTTAAACATGCTCTGGGGGGCTCTACCTATTTTCTTTCTACTCTCCTGGTATTTCTTTTCTGTCTGTGTGAGCTGCTGCCCATGCCAGCATTCAAAATCAACCAACCAGAGAAACTCAAAAGTACTGCAGTGTTTGATAAAGCAAATGTGTGGAGGCTGATCAAAATGTTCTTGACTCCATTTTTTTTCCTGAGTTGGGACTGGAATTCCCATGGGATTGATGTATAGTAAATTCTGGGTGTAAAATTAAAACAATTTCTAATATCTGAAAAATCGTTGAGCTTTTTCTGCCTATTTTATTTTGTTTTATCTTTTTAAGCAGAATTTGCACAACCAGCTTGTTGGAGGTACGGTTTTATTTTGGCTACTTTAAAATCTGAATGGAGGCAAGGTTTATCCCTCACAGATGAAGGAGAAAATTGGCATCACATGGGAAAGCATAATCTGTAATGCACCCTGTCACGGCGTGAGCTCTTTGGCACAACATATGGCAACAGAATTACCTTTGTACTACCCAACTGTGGGATATAATTTCTCCAGTCCAAGGGACTCCAGTGACAGGCAATAGATTTGAGAGTGCACATGTTCAGCATGCTGAAATGCAAGGCTGTCCCTTCCCTCTGAATTCAGAGCTCTCCGGCACTGCAGAAAAATTCTGATTATTCCTGGCAAATCCTTGTTCTCCCCTTATGATGTCACTTATGTAGTGACACCCTGCAATTGTAATAAAAAAGAATGTGGTAATGTAGCTGCTGGAGTAGAATGAAAGGAAAGTGATAAACTGCAAATTTTACAATGTGCACTGTCAGCTAAAGAATGGAACAATTTTAGGCTTGAACATTAAGGACAGGGAAAGTGCTGAGAGATTTATGCTACAACAATACTCCAGATCATTTTATGGTATCATCTTTTCAAATACCTGAAATTAAAACTGTGTGGTACAGTGTTACTTCAATCACTCTGTTCATCGGTGAGCTGGGATTTTTATTTGGATGGTAAAATACCATCACTGCAAAAGATAAATAATAGATTTTTATGGTTGGGCTCTAGTATTTTAAACGTGATTTACCTGTCTTTTTGCTTTTTGCCTTCTCCAGAGGTCTAAATATGCAGACCATATTGACCCTTAATATTGCTACTGAAACTATGCAAAGAGTTGAAACCTTATTTCTTGTCATAGAAACAAAATTCTGAGGTGCAATTCCTTCGAGAGTAATATGCTGTCTGTAAATCTGTCTCAGGAACTTTGGGAACGACCTTTGAAATTTCTCAAAGGAGAGGTTTGATGTTGTAGATCTCGTAGAAAACGTCTAACAATGATCGTCAGTCATTTGTCTGCTGAAAAGCAAACCTGCTTTTTGCTTTTGCAGTAGCCTTGGATATGAGCTTGGGAGGTTAAATTTTAGAGAATTACATTTGGTGTTCTTCCCTCAGAGTACAGAATAGTGCAGTGCTGTCGTTACCATAGCTGACTCTGTTAATTCATGGGAACTTAATAGGTTTTCTGACATTGATGAGATGAATATTAGGAAATTTTACTGACATTGGGAACAGCAGAATTTATTTTGTCTCATTAAAATAAAAACAAAATATTCCCTTCTCAATCAGCCATCACTTTAGGCTGCATTTAAGGACAAAATTTTTCCACTGTGGAGTCATGATTTTTTCATCTAGATGCATTATTTAAATAAAATTATATATTCCACTTTTAATCAGCAATGTATCAGTGTAAATAGGGCACCATTGTGAACTTTGTGATTTAGCTGACCTGCCAGAAGTCTTCCAGTTCAGCCAATACAACAGGAAGTCCTGGATAAAATTCTTTGTGCAGCACCATACTTTAGTCAGCACCCAGCCTCAGTGGGTTTGAACACTGCACACAACAAACTTGCAATATGCATTACAACTTCTGAGAAATCAGCATGCTATAAAAACAAGAGAGAGCATAAGAATTTAAAATGTTTGGTATACTGGGAAACCAGGCCACTCTTGTTTCAATTTTTTTGTCTGCAGATTGAGTTTGAGTTTAGATATTCATATATGAAAAATTGTGAAGCATTTTTATCTTCTAAGGCTGCACAGTGAGATGAAAGAGTCTTCTTTAAAGACCTATTTTTCCTTTTCCCCTGTCCTCCCTTTTTTTTTTTTTTTTTTTTTTTTTTTTTAATAAAAACAAGGTGGGACCCTGTCCTGCCACATGGCTGCCAGGACATCCACTGCAAAAGGCTTTATGCAGATCCATTACCCCAGAACTAATGCTGGTATCAGCTATATCCAACCACTCTGCACCTCCCACATCACTGCATGTCATTACTCTGTGCTGAGGTCTCCGTCCTGTGCTGTTAAATGAAACCAAAACAACAAATAAGCTTCAAAATTGATCATTGTTGCTCTGGAAACAGTTGTTTAACTCCTTCAAAGTCTGTTTACATTTGACATTTCTTGAGTAGAGTCCTTTAGAGATAGATATCTTTTTGTAGATCTTCAAACTGAAACTCAAGGCAAATTCAAAAGACTGCAGCTCTTATCAGGGAACTTTGAAAAGTGGATTACTCTGCTTTGGTCTCAAGTTACAGTCCTGCATTTTTCGAATACTTTGGGGTGACTTTATGGTTTTACATCAAGGAGAGCTGTGTGGGTGAATCTGTGCCTGCTTGCTTTAAATTGTATAGGCTCAAATCTATTGCTTCTCATTGCACTGACCCACACAGAGAGCACTGAAATCCATCGGTGTTTTCATAGCTTCAAAATTCTGAAATGATAGGGGTTGCTAGATTGTGCTGCCTGCAGTTAACAACTATCTTTGGAAGGAATGTGGTAATGAATTTGTTCTATGCCTATGTTCTGTGGTGGAACCTGGAATGCATGTCACTAGGTTTGTCCAGTTTTAATTTGGGCACCCCCTTCTTCTTGTGGCACTAGAATGCGAAATGGGCTTTTATTCTGTTATTACTTCTTTTGAAACTCCTGCTGCCTGATTTTCCAATAAGGCAGTTAGAGAAAATGCTAAGTAAATACAGACTTAATGGGATTTTCAAGAGCCCTATAAAGAACAAAATCTTTTCCTAATTACCAACTTTTCAGGTGCATCTCAGTCACAAATAACTTGGAAACTACTGTAAAACTCCTTGTTTGGCTTTTATTCTGCCTCAACAACAGAATTATTGGCTGTTTCCTTGGGCTGTGTATTCCACAGGGATGGCACCACTCCAGCCCAATCCATTCACTGGGAGTGTTTTTCCTTAAATGAGCTCCTTCTGTTCTGGGCAGGGTCACTGGGAACTCCTTGGTTCAAACTGTGATCCCTCTGCTCTGGAAAACTCTCTAGCTGCAGTGCAGGAGCTGGACCCCAGGAACGCTGTGTAGTACAAGGCACAGGCTGTGGGGAAAGGGGGTCTGAAGCACAACTGGCACTGTTCATTCCCTGCAGTACCAATATTCCCCACCTTTAAGACAATTCTGAAACTTTATCATTTAGCTGTTCAAAATATGGAAACAGATATAAGCAAATCTCAATGAAAACTAAAGATATTTTCAAAGTGAAAGTAGTAAGAACAGATACCAGAAATATAAATCACTGTTGTTACCACAGTCTTACATTGGTACTTCTGCTATCAGGATTTTTCTCTTGATACTGAATTGTTCCTATCTGTTCAATGAGTTTATTGATTTACACTTCTGGAGAAGTCAGAGCATGACTTCCAATTACAGTGTTCTCAATACTGTGAATATTTGTTTGTTTTAATAAGGACAGAAGTGCAGGGAAAGCAAAGTTTCCAAAACATACTTTCAATTTTGTTGTGCCCAAGAAGACAAACACCACTTGGGGATACTGTGAGTTGTCCTATAACAGCATATGAACAGTATATTCCAGCTTTTAAACTTCTTTTGGTTGCTAATCCTTTAGAGTTTCAGAGCATAAAAGCTGCTTATTAAATTGAAAATATAGGTGGGTAAATTCACTATGCAATTGTGACTTTAGGGGGTTATGTTGGGCAAAATGCAGGTAATAATTTTTTTTATCTAAGTGTTCAGAAAGCTGATATTCCATGTCATTGTTTGATACTTCAAAGACAGAGAGGGAAAGGCGATAACTGATTTAAAAAAAAAATCATAAATAGGGTACTCAGTAAATGTTAATTAGGGCAAAAATATTAATTAAGTGTTAAGACAGCATAGTGTAAATTGGAATCTTTTACATATTTCTGTGTAGGGAATTTTGTGCATTGAACACTTTTCTAATAATCAAAATCTCAATAGATTTTGTTAGCATTTATTAGAACTTGCAATCCGTGGTGGCCAAGTGTCTGCCATAACTTGATTTTTATGGAATGAGGTCTGGAGTGAGGTCTGTGGCATTTTCTCTTCCACAAAATATTATACTAGAAACATTATTTTGAGTTTTTATTTTTCTAAATTGTTGTAAAAAGGAAATAATAAAAGAAGCATTACTTTTAAGCAGCAGAAAATAAATGTTTTGGCTACAGCAGGAATCTGCGAGTGAATCTGAAACCCTCAGTAATGAGGGTGCTTTTTAAATGATTTCTAGCATCTATAGACAATCAGCCCAATCCCTAACCCAACATCTACCAATGTTTAATTTGGTCATATATTAAAGAAAAAACACTCTAAAAATATAGGACAGATGTCTCAACATCTTCACAAAAACACAGGGACACCCAACTTCTGGAACAGGAGGTTTTGGAACTAACTTCTTAGTCGGGGGAAAAGTGTTCTTCAACCCTTATGTGTTTTCTGCAGGTGTACCAGCCCTACTCACCCCTCTGAAGCTTTGAATAACAATCTTAAATTTGACATAAATAAACCCACTGAAATGATGTTTTTTCACTCTCTGCTGCAAAGAAATCTGCTCAAACTGCACCTCACACAGTTATTCCCAAAGCCAAGGAAGTGTCTGGTTACAGTTTGACTTCAAACCACTGTGTTTGAGGGAAAGACATAGTGGTTTGGGTGAGGCTGTGAAAAACAAGGCTCACTTTCCTGGTAAAATTTTAAAAGTTTAACAAAGGACAATAGGAGACAGAGATGAAGCAAAGGGTTAAAAGGCCGGGTGCTTGGCATTCAGCCAAGAGCACCCCTACTATCTTTGGAGATAGCCCTTAAATACCTTTTCTAGTACATCACCCTGTTGCATATTCATAAATCATTATGCATATTCATACTTTTCCACAAACTAGTTTACATATTCCAGGAACTGTTTAGCATGGTCACTCCTTGGGTCGGCCTTTTTAGAGCATGTGCATTTCTTGGCTGTGGTTTTAGTCAGTTCTTTTTATCCCCTCCAGCTTGGGCCTGGGTCCATACTTTCCTCATATGGCTTGTACTGATAGCTGATGTATCAGTAATGGGGTTCTGTCATATGTGCACTGGATGTTACCCCAACCAAGCAGGCAGTTCAATTACAAACATAACTATATATTAGCTATCCCACTACCGTGTCTAAGTTTTGTTAATAGCAGAAATAAAAGCTATATCCATAGAGCAAAGTTATTTTAAATCCATGCATATAGCATTCACCTTAATATTTGTGGAAAGTCAATAATGTAATATGTATAATAATGTAATATGTATAACAATAAATACGTATAACAAGGGCAAGCAGAGAGAAGAGAGCAGCTGGAGCATTCTGGGAAAGCAGAGCTCCTGGTTTGCCCTGACTTCCCTTCCTGAGGGCTGGGCTGGGCTCTGCCTGCAGGTAGAGAACGATGTCCCTTTGTGGGCAGCTCTTCAAAACTCATCTTGCTGCTGCAGCTTCCCCTGCTGTTTGGGCCCAGTTGTTCCCAGGGGTGCTGCCAGGGGTGTCACAAAACCTGGCCCAAAAAGTAGTGCTGTGAAACCCAGCTCTGACAGCCTGCCTTGCTCCAGTGTTTCATTCACTTGTACTTTCGATTGTGGTGGAAGGGGCTGCAGGAGTTTAGAGCAGCTGAACCACTCAGCACTGACACAGTCAAAGTTCTCCTTGAATCTCCTTCTCCTCAGCACCTGTGCCCCCAGAGCTGCCCGGGAGGGAGGGCAGGGAGCCAGGCTGCCTCTCCTTGTAATGATTACTTGGGAAAAAAAGGCACTGGGAGGAGAGGAGCACAGAGGGTCAGCAGGAAGGGAGGTGATTTCCCTCCTGGAGGAGCAGGTACTGCTGTTCAAGCAATTTCCTCCTTCCACTGAGCCAGGTGAACCCAGGGGCATCGCCCAGGATGCCAAGGCAGCAGAGAGGCTTTGAACAGAAAAAGGAATGTTCTGCCTGTGAAAGTTTCTTAGCAGCTTTTCAGTTATTATCAATTCTGTTAAACCCTCCCAGTCTGGATTTTGTTCATTACTAGTTCTTCTCCTTTTTGCCGTTTTGTTTCTCTTTCCAAAATCTTGCTGCTCTCACCCACCCAGGACAAGAGGTCGAATTTTAAGCTGAGCTGTCGTATTCCTGGTTTTTGTGGTATAAAGCTGCCTTCTGAAAATTGATATAAAACTGCAGGCCTGTCTGTCCCCCTTGAAAAATGTATCTGTTGGACTATCTGTCGAGTCCTTTCTACAGGATTTTCTCCTGTAGCAAATCATTATTTCTTCAAGTGACATTGAGAGAATGTTGGTTTTGACAGAGCCAAATATGCTGCTCTGCCTCGTTGTTAAAAAGCACCTTGAGAAAAGAAATTGATCAAGGGGAAAGAGAAAATGCTTTTAAAAAATGTCTTTTTTATGTCTCTTGTAAGCCTGCCTTCATCTTCCCTTTCTCTGTGCACTAGTCTTTGCTCGTTTGAGGATGGCACTGGCCCTTCCCTTCAAAACTGGCATAAAAACCACTGTTCTTGGAAATGATAAATGCATCTCTTTTCTCAAATGTGAGGATTGGAAAATTGTAATGCACAATATCGGCTCTAAACCGTTAACTCACGAGAAATAAACAGAGTGTAACCCTGGGAGATTGCGAGTTCACTATCAGGCTGGAAATCTGTCAGGATAACCAAGGCTTATTTGGAGAGGAAAAGTACTCAGAAGAACTTTCAGCTCCACCTGCTGCCTCACCTCTTCAATCAGAGATACCTGGAAATATATTTACCTTGATAGATAAAATGTATCGATCAGTGCAGACTTTGCCACCAAGGCTGGAGAAGACGTCATTCAAAAACTACAGGATTTTCAAGCAATTAGTTGAATAATAGGCAAAACATGGAAAAAACTTACAATCATTACAGATGATGGTACTTGGCACTTATTTAAGGAAAAGGTGTGGGTGGAAATCAGGCATTAGCAGCAGTTATATCTGGGAAATAGTAAGATCATCTCTGGGCTGGCTCTTCATGATCCCATTGTTCCCCTTGCTCACTCAAAATGCAGAGAAGGCACAGGGAAGGCACAGGGAATATCCTCTTTTTGTCTCTGAGGTGGGAGAGGGAGCAATATTCCTGAGAATTCCGAGCAGGTCTGGAAAAGCAAATTGCTGAATCTGAGTTTTTTCTTGAAAATGTGGCTCAGTTGTTTGAGTTGTTTCTGCCATGATATCTGATATAGGATAAGGTTATTGGAAAAGGAAAAAACTAATTTGTTATTGTTGCTTTCTGTTTTTCTAGTGAGTTACACAAAAATCTTCATGTTCAGAAACAAGCCATTTATACTTTTAAAATATTTTCATTATTAGTTGTTTTTTTTTTTTTTTTTTGTTTTTTTTTTTTTTTTTTTTTTTTTTTTTTTTTTTTTTAAATTAAAATTTTTTTTTTTTTTGTTTTTTTTTTTTTTTTTTTTTTGGTTTTTTTTTGTTTTTTTTTTTTGTTTTTTTTTTTAATGAAGTTAGACATGAGAAAAGGAATTGGGTAAATGACAGTAAAAAGAAAAAAACAAATTGAAAATATTAAAATGAAATGCTTTTGTCATTTTTGTAGAAAATAAATCATATTAGCTTTCCAGTGCACACACCTTAAAAACCTGAGGTGAACTTGCAAAGGCTTTGGAACCCACTTCATGGGCATCCTTTCAAAACAAAAATTAACTCCTTCTTTAGGGCATTACAGTGGGGAAGGTTATCATTGATAAAAAGGTGAAGGTTACTCCTTGATAAAAACTGAGTTGCACAAAACACTACAAAACACATCTGAAGTGGCATTTTAGGTTATAACAGATCTTACAAACTATCAGGCAGATTATAGTTTAGTCTGTTTTGGTTTTTTGTGGTTTTATTTGGGTTTTTTTTTTTTGTTTGTTTGTTTGTTTTTTGTTTTGTTTTGTTTTCCCTCTCTGAAGAATTCATCTCTGGAACTGGTAAAATGAAGGCTATTGGGTTAAAATAAAATGGACAAAAATGAACTTTTGCTCTGGTACAGCATGATTTAGGTGATGCTGAGCTCAGCCAGGCTTCACTTTGTGGTCTAATGAAGGATTGTGGTGGTGGTTTAATCCTTAAATTAGCCTTTATTTGGTCTTCTGTGGATTAGTTCTGTCATGAAGAAAAAACTATGATAATGCTGTTAATTTAGAAAAAAAAAAAGATAAACGGGAATAAACATAGAAATGCATATCCTCTCCTACAAAACTGATTATCACCCATCTGATAATAAAAGTAATAATAACCAATGTGGTTACAAATTAACCACATTCATCCTTGTAGGATCTGACTTCCAGGTAGTAAATCCAGTCCTGCTGCAGCTAATGTGTTTTAGGTGTTTTTCTAAAAGGAATTTTGTTCGCTCCAACTTTCCCAAACATGTCGCATTCTCTCAGTACCATCTTTTCTGTACTTTTAAGAGAGCAATTGTTTTGGGCTTGAGTCATTGCAGTGCAGCTTTAGCTTTACAGTGGTGAAATTCAGCAGAGCTGGGTGAAGTTAGAGTGCAGTGAAACAAATACTGCAGTAAAATGCTTTGGTATGCCGATCAAAAACGAGATGAGTCAGAGGAGCACAAGGATTTCGGAGAATAATTATAAATATTACAAAGCAGAAGCCTTGGATGTGGAGGTTCCTTAGTGAACTCCAATCCTAACCTCGTTCTTACTTTTGACATGTTTCATCTTTTTTGCTCAGCCTACTGCATCAGAATAATGAAACAGTGATTCTGACACTGAAGCACTGATTTACTCTTCTCAATATTTCACATGTTTTCTTCAATTTTGCATCTGTTTTCTTGCTGGCAGCAACCTCTTCCATCAAAACTGTCAGTGGTTTTTAGAGACACAAGTTTAGGGAAAAATAGGAGGAAAAAACACCTCCCAACCCTCTGAAGTGAATTTCTTTACTTCAGAAGCACTTCATATGGTAGTTTTCTGTCAAGCAGACATATAGTAGAGATAGTTGAAAATGAAAAATGGCAATTTAGGAGATCACTCGGTAATGCCAGTGGCTGCCTGCTCTCAGGAGGTGTCAGAGCTTCTGGGAAGGGACCATTAAGCTGTTTGTGTTCCAGGAGATGTGGGGAAGGGCTGGGATTGAAAAAGGGGGTTCAGCTAAATCCCACTCCCACACAGTACCTGTCAGAACTGGTGCAGGCAGAGCCAGGACTCAGAGCGCTCTAAAAGATGTGCTGGTTTCTCTCACAGATAAAATAATTCCCTGTGCTCTGTTAAAAGGTTCCTGTCGGGATTTCTGTACATCACATCTTCTGAGGAGGGGGTTCCAGACACGGGCTTGAGACAAGGCAGGTGTTGGTTTCTGAGCTGCAGATCTCACCTGCACCAACACAAAATTGACCAAAAGCAGCAAAATTCCTGAACTAGTTAAAAACTCTTCTTTCTTTCCTTAAATCAGTGCAATGTTTGAAAGATTCCCTCAACCTGTGAGAGGATGCTGGATGGAAATAAGAAATAGGAAGGACATTTGGTAAAGTCATAATAGTGATGAAAATCAGAGAGAATTTATGAAATATATATAATTTGAATTTTATAACCTATAAATCCTTAATGATAATATTGTTCTATGCTTCTCAATTTAATAATCTACTATAAATTTTACAGTTCATTACAATAGAAACTAATTATTCTCTTCCCACATTTGTCTTCAATTAGAAGATGTGGGAAAATGAAAGCAGGCAGACACTTTAGTGGCATAAATTTAGAATATTAAAGGTTTAACAAGAAACTTTCATGGCATTGTGGTACACTTCAGTGGGTGCTATTTCAATTTCAGTATGTTTCTCGCTGTTTCTAAGTTATAATAAGTTTTAAAAAGCAGGAAATAAGGCTTCAAAAGCAATTTCCAAATATCTCTATTCAGGAAGTAATAACAGTAATAATTTTCTTGCTTGCTGAGTAACAAGAGTGAATGGAAACACCACAAAATTCTTTGGGAAGAAAGAAAAAGGATGATCAGAGTTCATGGGAAGAACTGAGAAGAACTGAGCATGGGATGTGTAAATCCATTCCTCCAAGGAACCAGGTGAACAAACTGGAATGTCAGGCCAATGACAGGGGGCTGGTCCACAACCAATGATTTTCAAGGTGTATTATAAATTTTGACTTGTGATCAGGCATCAGATCCTTGAGTCCTCTGATGAGTGTGGATCAGGGATGATGGCAGCTGTTGTAACAAAAATTGATGCTGTAAATTGCGTGGAAATGTCACTGTAGTGCCCAGTATCAAATAGCAGGAGGGGTGAGTGGCATATTTTGGAATGCCTTTTTTCATTAGAGGTATAAATTTGCTGTTGCTGAGGTTGGTGCTAATCACACTGTTTGCTAGCCATCATCTCAAATATTCACAATTCACACGTTCTTAAATATGCATTGGTGTGGATATGTTATATTTCCTGGTCCTGTGTTTTCAGGTTGTGCTTGTTTAATTTTCAGCTTGCAGCTTAGAGTTGGAAACTTGTATTTTATGACCTCTGAGATTCTAAAGTAATCATTTTCTTGGAGTAAGACTGATTGCCAAGTACACCTTGAATGTATATTAATAAATTTGATATAAATTCCTTTCTACTTCCATAATCAAGAAACAAATTTCCTCTACCATGGCAAACACGATTTTGATGATAACCTAGAAATAACACCCTTCCTAAGGAAACCCAAGATAATTGGGGGTAAAACCATAATTTTCCAAAGGTGACATTGTAACTGATAAATTATTGTTGAGATCCATATCCAAAACAAAGAGAAAACTCATATTAAAAGGAGTTTCCAAAACAGTATTGAAAACTAAGGTGTCAAAGAGCTATTTTGAATAGTGTGCATACCAAATGTCCTGCTGTCACTGTGTTTCAAGATGCAGAAAATGGAGAAGAATAAGCAGGATTCCTATTTCCTAGTTATTATTTGTTGCTTCAGAGAACAGTCCTGAGCTTTCTGGAATTAAAAGGAAAAATATTCTTAATCCTTCCCAGTGTAAATTCACTCAGCTGTTTTGGGATGGAATCTGATATGCTCTCACAAATCTCCTTTGGTGTTTCTGTACATGTAACACACCCACAGCCTGCTCTTCTCTATTTAATTTTTTTCCTGGGATGGCCAGGAGGGATCAAATAAGGGCAGTTGTAGCTTCATGGCCTGAGGAATCATTTAGACACTATGTGGGATTTCTCACAGTAAACTACAGTAACATAAATCTTATTATTCTGAACATTATTACCCTGTGTCACTTCTGTGCCACTGCTAAGAATCTGTAAATTCAGAGTTCAAAATAGGTCTGTTAAAGTTTCAAGAAATTAAATCTTTTGGACTGTTTAGATAATATCAGCTTCAGTTCCAGCAAATTTGTTCCCCTCGGTGATTTAAATATTCATAAAATTAACATTAATGACTCTATACCCAGTGAATTTCTATTACTGTTTAGATTCATTACATTTTCTCCAACATATTCAGCCTCTTAGTCATTCTCCCAATTTCATTGATATGGTGTAACATTTTTCCAGTAAATTGAATAGCTACCTAATCCCTCTTTGATCATTTTACAGTAAACTGTGAAGTTTATTTCCAGAAAGCAGATTGTTAACTGTGAAAATCTCTAAATTATTTATCTCCTAGAAACTATTTTAATGCTGATTTAGTTGTCAAGTATATTTTTATATAACAGTTTTAATTAAGTTTTTCCAAAGGCTTCCAAAGCGTATGTCCCTACCTCACTACATTTTGAACTAAAAATACTACTTTTAGTTTGTTTTCTGGGTTGTTTTGTTTTGCTTTGTTTTGTTTTTTGTTTGTTTGTTTGTTTGTTTTTTTTTTTTTTTTTTTTTTTTTTTTTTTTTGGGGGGTTGGGTTTTTTTTTTTTTTTTTTTTTTTTTTTTTTTTTTTTTTTTTTTTTTTTTTTTTTTTTTTTTTTTTTTTTCCTGGAGTGTAAGAGAATATAGGAATGTATAGAAATAATGCAACTTACTGACTTCTGATTCCATTTGTGTCTGTAAGGGTTTCTTCCTCCCCCAATTATGTCTGACCCTGGCAAAGAGTGGTGAAGGTGGAAAGAAAAAGCAACGTGAGCCAACAAGTACACAGCAGTTCTTCCAGCTTGTGCAGGGCTGGGGGAAGATGAGTGTGCTGTAGCCAAAGGCTGATTAGAAGAAGATTCTGCAGAATGTTAAAGTCAGGCTCTCTTTGTTGAGAGACTTCTTGGCTCAGCAAGAGTGAGCTTTGTATTCTGAAATCTCCTAGTCAGGAAATTAATGTTTTAAAATGGAAAGGATCCAATGAAGGGGGACAAAGGACAGAGCAGAGTCGCCGAGTGGATGAGAGTGATGGAGCACCTTCTCTGTTAGGAAATGCTGGGGGAACTGCGATTGTTCTGGAGAAGAGAAGCTTTGTGGAGGTCTAATTCTGGCCTTCTGTACCTGAAGGGAGCCTGCGGGAAGGGTGGGACAAAGCTGTTTGTTGGGACCTGGAGGGCCAGGACCAGGGGTAATGGCTTCAAGCTGACAGAGAGCAGGGTTAGATGGGGTATTGGGGAAAAAATTCTTCCCTGTGTGGGTGGGGAGGCCCTGGCACAGGTTGCTCTGAGGGGCTGTAGCTGGTCCTGGATCCCTGGCAGTGCACAAGGCTGGGCTGGAGCAGCCTGGGACAGACGAATGATGCTGTGGCTTCCTATTGCCTCAGTCGGCCACCCCAGCTAGCTCCAGGCACGGCAGTTGGCAGGGGACACCCCTGCACAGAAGAACTTCATCTGGAGAAGGCAAAGTAAGGGGGATGACTTTCAAGAGGTGCAGTAACCCAGGTCTTTATGAGAGCTCTGAGAAGCTCCAAGACCCAGGGGTACAAGCACTGAAGTTCCCCGACCAGAAGCTGACAGGCCCTTTTATTGGGGGAAGGTTACAAGGGCGGGAAACAATCCACCTGCCAATAGGAGACAACTGGGGAGCCAACAGGATGCGTAACTGACAACCGGGGAATCCTAATAAGGGAGTTATGGGAGGGTTCTCTGACCCTCAGCCACATGCCAGGGCTCTCTGCAAACCTTCTAGAATAAGAGGGAGTCGAGTGACTGACAAGGAATCAGGGAGGGTAGAGGAGGATTGACAGGGAATCTTCTCCGGAGGTAGGGAGTGGTCAGGAAGGATGGACATGGGGAGGATGGTACAAACTCAGGCAGACCCACTGGGGAAGGGGAAAGCAGGAACAAACCAAGCGACAAGAAGAAAACAAAATACAACAGAGGAAGGTGTCTCTGCAAGGGCAGGGTGTGGGATGGGAGGATATCCCACGTCCCTTCTAATCCAGGCCCTTCTGTGATGATTCCAGATTTTCATAAAAAGCAGCGAGTAGCAGACAGTGACAAATTACCACAATTTTATTACTGATAATTTGCTTTAACTAGACCCATCCATGACCATCTCAATGCATCCCAGGCTAAGAGCAGTTTCTCCAGCTCTCTTGCTGTTGGACAGTCCTGTTCCTCTGGCACAGCCTGACATTTCCTTGCTGCATTAAATAAACTTTGCTGCTGTTTCCTGTAACTGTGCTGGGACAGCTGGCAGCGGGTACCTGCTGCCTTTGAACAGGATGTGTCCTATTCAGCAGCTCTGTGCCTACTAAAGTGAACTGTATACATACACTGTGGGATTTTGTTGAAATGGTATACTCTGGCTCACCCCTGGAAAATGTATGGTTTACCCTAAGTCTGTACCCTCCCTGCAGTATCGTGTGTCTGTAACCTCATTGGCCAAGAACGTTACCGCGCCTACCTTGAACCTCTGGGTTAAGAGTGCGAACAGACAAGGCTCGTCCTCTTTGCCCTTCTTCCCCCTAGAGGCTTCCGGACGCTTCCCTTCCCTCTCCCCTCTTCCCCCGCTCCCTTTCCCTTCCCCCTCTCCTGCAGTGACCATGCTGCCTTCTTGGAAGCGAACCCCGAATAAACCTTCACCGCAGCAGCCGTCTGAGTCTCTTTGCCTGCCAGCATGTGAACACCCATGATCCTAGGACCCCAGGGGGTTCCTGGGGAACCCTCCTGGGTCCCCCTCAAAATTTAAACTACAACAACACACCTACAGCATTCTGAGTGTTTTAAAATCCTCCTTTACTGGGACTGATTACCCCACCCCTGCTACCCTCATTTATGGACTGAAAGGCTGGAGTTATACTAATAAATCAGAGGCATGCAACAGATTGTGTTCACAGTATCAAGTTCACTGAGCTTCCAGAACAGATTGAAAAAAGTCAGAGTATCTACTGGGAATAGTCCATGGATTGAGTTAAATTCTGATATAAGATTTATTTATAATTTTACCAGAACTACTTTAGCAATTTCAACATATAGGCAATTGAGTTTTGGTCCCAGTACTTGTTTATTCCTTTATGCTGTTGAATTTAATCCTGTATGTGTATCCTTTGGGTCTCTGTGTTTGGAACCTTTCCTGCAGCAGCCATTCCCAGGAGCACAGTGTTTGCTGTACTTGTGTCCAACAGCACAGTGCTCACACGGATTAAATGAGATAAAAATGACTGAAAGGCTACAAAAACTTAAGTGACTTTTACAGGTCCTGGGAACATTGTTGGTTCTGTTTTTTGGAGACTCTAGAAAGTTTAAAATATTTTGGTGATTCTTGTAATTTTAAATTAATGGAATTAAGGATGAATTTAAAGAAATATTGAGGAACTCATTCATGTTCTGTTTGCCAGGGCAGGAATCTCAGCTTCACCAATAGGATAGTCTTGTTCTTCCCTCGAAAAATAATGTCATTTTTCTTACCTGACAAACCCTTGCCTCAGAATCTTCAGTTCTTATAGTAAAATGCATTGAGTAAGATTGTATGCAGCAAAGAGAATTAAAAATAATGCTAAGTGACCGGAACATTTTTGTTTCTTTATTTGCATATTTAAAAAAAATGAACAGAAAAGTATATGAATGGGTGAAAAATGGGATCCACATATTTCCACTCAAAACCACACAGCAGATATTCGGCACCACTCCTGCCATCAATGGAGATGTTGTCATTCTTCATTATGATATATCAGGGCATCTTTTAAGGAAATTTCTGAGATGATCTGGAAAACTTCAGATGTTGTTGACATTTTCTGTGTTAAAGTTATATACTGGAACAATTGCCTTTGGGTTTTTATAGCAATATATTTCTGAAAGCGCTTTTCTGATTTCATCTTCTAATATGCCTGGAACAGAGAATACTTTTCTTTTTTTCCACTGATGAGTGTGTTCTGCATGTTGTATTTGTGTGTATCCACAAAGCAGTGTAGATGGAGGTGTCTTGGTTATTTATAACTAAAACAAATTATTTTTACTCTGAATTTGTTACAGCTCCAGCTGAGGTTGTTTAGACAATATATAACATATATTCTTCTCTTGTACCATCCTGTCCACAAAAAAATTAATGCCTTCAGAGGGGGGAGAATCTTGGTTAATATTTGGTACAGCAAGCTGGTAAATGCAAGCCAAGCGCCAAACACATTGAGCATGGAACCCTTCCTAAGTATGAACAAATCTGCAATGTATTCTCCTATTACAGGGAGAATAATTCTCCAGCCTCAGTCCCATCTACTGACCCAGACTTTTAATACTGTTAATTTAGTTTTCCTTTTTGTACACAAACTAATCCTTTCCTCCTACACTTCTTGTTGCACTTTTTGGTGTTACTGTTGCCAGGTCCCTTCTCACATTCTCAAGTGTGCTCAGATATTAAACCCAGATGCTCCTCTGACCTGCAGCATGCTCTGTGATACATTCTGAATTTTCTATCCTTTTAAATGAAGTGAGAATTATTAAATTCATTTTCAAATATTAGACTAGTTACTGTGCATGGGAAGGATGAAATTACCAAATTTCTTCTCATCTGTGGATGGATTTTGGCATTTTCTATCCTAAGGCTGGCTTTGGCACTTAGTTCTCTGTTGAATTGTTTCTGAGGCCATCTAAACTTTTATGGATGTTATAACAAACCCCTCAAGAGAGGGAATGCTTCACTGCCATAAACAGTGTAATAAGTAAGATCTGTCTGCTTATCTCCCTTCAGCTAATGGCAGGATAAGCTGCTGATTCTGCTGCTGCTCTAGGGTGCTGGATAGTTAGGAAAAGGGAAGAATATTGTGGACCAGTAATCTGCATTAATTAGGCTGGAGGATTTAACCCAGTAATACCTGTTTCAGTATCACTAAGTCTGGATCAAGCAATTCAAAGATTGGGCTTGTGTTGTGAGAGCAGGGAGGGATCTGGGCAGGCCTATTTTGTAATACCTTGGCATTAAGATTTTAACTGTGCTTGTCATTTGTGGGTATGCTGAGAAGATGATTAATTGATAGATTAAAAATAACTTTTTGATCTGGAAATATCTAATGCCTTCTGTCCACAGAGACTGGTATTATAACAACTAACTTCTGTAAAAGTTCACAAAACACCAGCCTTGTCTTGTCTTTACGCAGGCCCTTCCATCAGCTGGAGCAGAGAGAAAGGGTATTGCTTTAATTCCAAGCCCAAAGACCCTCCAAGGTCATGGCATGTAGCAAAGCAGATTTATGCCACAGAAAAGCTTCAGCTGTCTGCTCTCCTCACTGAAACCCCAGCACAAACCCACCTAAAAATTGGATGGAAACAGATTAACCCAGCAGCAAGTGTTGTCTCTGCGTGCGTAAAAATGCAGTTAAGTACAGCCAGAGTTGCTGGGATTTTCAGACATCTCTCCAAATTCCACTTGTGAGCTCTGGCTTTGGCACAGTTCCTTCTCATCCAGGTGGGAAATCTCTGCTCAGTTCCCTGTGCGTGGCTGACCTCACAGGAGGCTGTCCGTCTGTAGATGCAGCTGGATCAGGGATCTGCCCAGTTCTGATGCTGAGAACTAACTCAGGGATGCTTTAAGATTTTAGCTTTTATATTTTTCATATATTTGTAATCCTGCAGTCCTTTACTGTATAACTCTAAACTCCACACACATTGTGAGCTGCTGCTTTCCCATTTTGGTCAGACACAACAATTCCTTCTGGGCCTAGGAATCAAGCATACCTCACTGCCTTTGGCCATATGAGATGTAAACAAAAGTGAGTTGAGGGGAGCAAACTTGGGGTGAATGACTTCATTACCTGAAGCTGTAACTGGAAGATGAACCACCAGTATGCAAATGGACCAAAATTATAAACATGTGAAAACCTGTGATCCATTTTTGTGTGCAGCCCCTGAGGGCTTTTGTCTGCCTGAAATGTACCTGAAGGCCCTTCAGTAAATATAACCGCTCTTTATACCCTTAATTTTGTCTTGCCTCTGCTTTTAGGTAGCCCCAAATAGGATCACCTTTTGGTGAGGGCCGTGTCACCTCACCCCTCACTCCAGGTGACAGCCAGTGACTCTGTGCTGAAGCACCAGGCAGTGCTGAAGGAGAGAAGGTGATGTCACAGGTTTCATGTCCTGCCCCCAGGGATGGGAACATCTGGCTGGTGATAATGAACAGCTGGGAAAGTACATCTTTACACTCCACAGCTGTTTGCTCAGTGAGCTGGAGTCAGGGATGTCAGTCCCCCACCACACTGGAACCTCAGCACTGCACTGCAAGCACACTTGAGGTTTCTGTTTGACTTTTCCCTGTCGCCAAAGAAACTTCACTTAATCTTCTCTCAGAAAAAGTGCAATCAGAATAAGGAATCTGCTAGATTCCTGGGTCAGTATGTTGAATTTTAATGGATTGAATGTATGCACGTGTGTCTGTCAAAACAGGAATGTGCTGTTTAAACAACTTACATATCTCTACATATAAATTTTTGGAATGATTCTGAACTCACACAAAAATCAAACAAAGGAAGGTAAGGCGAAGGAGGTGTTTTTCCATACTGATAGCCAATTGAAACAGTAGTCCCTTCCTGGAATGGCAAGGTGTATATGGCATTTGTGAGTTCATCTGCAGGTACATCCCTTGATAAGGCTCCTTGCCCTGTAGAAGCTTCTGCCAGCTCAGGCACAGGCATTTCTGTGAGAACTGTGATTCTGCCTCTTCGAGCTCCTCACAGACAGATCTGCCTGGGAGCTGAGAGCTGATGGCTGTGATAGGTAAGGAGCTGCATCAGATGAGATATTATTTTTTTCTGACCTTAAAATCTTGCAATGAAAATAACAACAGTAAGGCAAAATAACTAAAAGTTTCAAGCCTAAATATTACCAAAGACTGAAATTTACTGTGCCTACAACTAGCTGCTGTGAAGTTTTAAAAATTTATTTTGATAATTCATAATTGTATGCAAATGTGTGCAGTACAGACTTGGATGTTATGAAGACAAAGTTTCTGAATTCCAGAATTTACCTGCATGCCTTATATCAGAGTTTTGAAGTTCTGGCTTTTACTTTGGTCACCCATTTATATAAAGTTTTTTAAGTCAATACTTGCAAATAACTTTTGTTTAGAATACAAAATTAACTCCCGTGGATGATTGTTTTTGTACCATGGTGTTGTTTCTTCATCATGGAAGTGGTCATTGAGGTGACCATGTACCAGGACAGGTCATTATCAGGATGTTACTTTTCTATCTTTTTATATCAGGTGAGAATTATTAAATGCAGGTGAGAATTATTAAAATTAAAACTGATTTGTGAAGACTGGACTTAATGGAAGGAAAATTTCTTTTTGGCATAAACAGAATCTTCTGTTTGTATGGGATCAGTCTTACCTGTATTGACCCAAGAAGCTATTTCGATTTTTAATAGGATTTTCTGGGAAGATATGATCAGTATCTACAGGTTAAAACTGGCAACAAGACTTGTAAGAAGGCAAGGCAGAAAGGTTTGTGAATAATCTGTGCACAGCCATGGTGGGACAGTGTTCTGGAAAATGCAGAAGCACCACCTCCTCCATCCATGTGTAGCATTGGAAGGATTATTTCAGTAGCAGATAACAGCATCACACTCACAACAAAATATTATTGCTGGAAAATCTCTTAACTTGGTTTTCATTTGATTCCAAGGCACATATACTCTGGAATACCTGAAGAGTGGGTTTCTCAGGATCATATTTCACACCTTTACCCTTGTGTCAAGGAAGCTCTTCAAACAGGCTCTAAAACCCTCCCCGGAGTGGCATTATTACACCTATACAGAGAAAAAGCCTCAGAGCAACATGCAGCCATGTACTCTGGGCCTGGGCTTCCCCTGTGTGGCTTTATCAGGATTCCTGTCAAATATTATATTTTATGCTGCTGCTTGTGGAGATTTTTACCTGGGTGAGATCAGCCCCAGTCCCCTGAAGGGTTGAGGACAGGGCAGATGTCTCACTTTCAAAAGATCTGCAATCTCAGTGCAAGCATGGAAAGCAAAGGCAGCTGTTGCATGGTTCAGAACTCAGTGCCTGAAAATAGCAATGGAAAATTATTTATAAAAACATTAGAAACACAGATTAATGCTCTCTGTCACCTTGTTTTAAAATCTAATGAATGCATGCCAAGATGAAGTGGCATGCATTCTACAAAACTCTACAAAAACCCATCCTGTGATGTCGTCACCCTCAAGTCTTTCACTCTCATTATCTCCAAAGTCCAGACTGGGCTCTGTGTCAGGCAGAGCCATGCAAAAACTACAAAATTTCTTCTGGTGTGTGCTGGAAATCTCTGTGGCCTGTGCAATGTGTTGTTTGCTCTCTCCCTTCCTCTCACTCTCAGCAGGGTTCTGGAGCCCTATCCCACCCTCAGTAAAGGGAAAACGTGACAATGACAAGACAGATGGGATCCCCTTCACGAGCTCTAATCTCTTCCACTTTCATTGGTGACAGGTGCTGGAATGAATTCTGGGCTAAAGGGAACTCCAGAACTACTAGGATAAAAATTCAATGCCTGGCACAGGGAAATTACCATACAGTTAAAGTGCCTGATTTTGGCTCAGGAGCTCTTCTGAAGACTTTTGTTTGATTTGTGGCATGATACTTAATCTTCTGTATTTTACCTATAAAGTGTGGATAATATTGCCTTCTTTTCTAAGTCCAAAAGGGGGGGATGATTCACACAGGCTAGAAAGGAAAAATCGTGCAAAATTATTGCTTGAATTTTAAAAGGCTCATATTAATGCACTGTGCAGAGGATCTGGAGCACATATTAAATGAATTATTACTGTTTTCACTTCCTGTGAGCCTTTGTTTCTTCTCAGCCCTTGAATGTTCCAAGTTTCTGATACAGGTTTTACTCTGAGCAAACAGCCTTTTCTCTCAGAGCTGCATTTATTTAAGATTGAATCAGAAAAAGGGGAATAAATTAATAAAGAACTAACACAATACCAACAGAAGAGAAAAGGTAGGAACCATTCTCTTTATCTCAGACATTTTGAGTAAATTTTTAGCCCTGTGTTGAAGCAGAGAACATGGGACAGCTTTATTTAAAGGCATGAAAATGGAACTGAGATTCAGCAGCTCATTTCTGAGCAGAAATAGTTTGCTATCTTCCTCCTTTCACCAGGTTGCCCAGAAATCCCTTACTTCTTAAAATATCTGCATCCATTTCATCCAAATATTTTGTCCAATTTCCTTTGACATGAAAACTGGTCTCTTGCATCTCAATATTTCAGGATGTTTGGACTGGATTGTTTTGTATATTCTTGGATATTGAAAACACTTTTCTTTCTCTTTTGATAACCTCCCACTATCATTTTCTTTCAACTGCTTTCTTGAAAAAAACTTTCACTCTGAATCTGAGATGGCTTGTGAAATGTCACCGAAATATTTGTGAAATTCTGGTGAATATTGTTGGGAATAAAAGGGTGATAAGGGGAAGGAGAATGCTGATAATACACGACTCAGCTACGAAGGGCTCATATAACAGAAAACTTGGAATCCAGTGAAAACTAGATTGAAGATAATACTTTTATTACATGAAGTACAAAGTTAGAAAAAGGGGTTAGTGCTCTTGTAATCCAGCTCACCTGTGAAATTTAGGAGTATTATAAATCCTGAGCAGTTTGTGTCAGCTGTGACATTTAGGTGGCCTTGGCACATTTGGAGTAAACTTTTCTGAAAAAACACAAAGGAATTTTTTTAATTATTATTTTATGTCTTCTTTTCTGATCCTGGGCAGAAATATGCAGATATCCTCTCTTTTCAGAACAGCTTGTGACTCACCCTGTAACCTCAGTCGTTTTTGATGCTTTCTGACGGCAGTGGCTCCAGCTTTGTAGATAATTTTTGTTTTCCCCTTCTGAATCATGGTACTTTTTTGCTTGGTTAAGACTGTTCATCAGGCTCATAAGGAGCAGGCAGGAGATGCAGGAATGTGAGTTATCAGTTGAAGGAGGGCTAATGCTCAGATCACACATCCCTGTCCCACCTTCCTGTCCTGGTGCTGCCTGTGTGGGCTGGAGGGAGGAACAAAAAGAAATTGTTCTCTCAGCTCACCTTGTCACATTATTCTCATCTCCTGCAGTGCTGACCCATCTTGATCAGCTGCTGAGCTTCAGCTCCACATTCCAGAGCAGATTCACACCTTGTCAGCCTGTCCAAGGAGGTACTGGAGCCACCTGAAAGTGTTCCTGCTGAAGCTGCAGTGTTCTGGCAGCTCTGTGGACAAAGCATGACCCAGCAGCTCTGAAAGACCCCGATCCCCTCCCAGCTTGCTCCCCAGTGTGTGCTGGTCACACTCAGCAGTCCTGGCACTGTGGGAGCTGTTCCTTGGCACAGCTGTGCTGGGAAGTCTGTCTGGTAGGCAGACAAAAGCTGGAATTGTTGTTCTTCATGGGGAACTTCAAAGGCAGGCACAGCTGACCTGCCACCCAGAATGGCCATTTGAATTCAGTCTAATGAATATTATGCACAGAAGCATTTGAATGTGAAGTAAGAACTGAATGCATTTTATGTCCTTGCAAAGTCTGAATGTTACACTTGTTGTTAAAACCTGTTTGTTTAATATGGCATTGTCAGTCTAAAAGGAGGAAGCAGCTATTTAATTATAGCTTTTCACTCAGTGAAAAATGTCATCGTTTTCAGGTTAATGATAATTAGGAACAGATAAAATAGTACAAATAAACTCTTCATAGGTACTAATTTCTGATGAATTTAATCAGAAATTGCTGATTTAATCTACTACAACAGGTTATCACTGCCTGTAGTGGTTTCTACCACACTGCCTCTGACACATCTCCCTTTCTCTTCATTTTTGTTTGATGTTGGAATATTCTGATTCTCTGTGCCAGCTGTGTCATTCATCAGAGGTGGCAGTGTAGACTGTATCCCAGTGAAGGACTGTATCCATGGTGGGATTCCACTAAAAATGGCAGAATATATGACAATATATGGTATTTTCTGTACAAGAAAAAAACTAACAACCTCTTATTTACCAAAATTATTTAATCTGAAAGAATTTTATCTCAGTCCAAAAAGCAAATGAAATAATTTTCCATGGAAGGATTCACCTTTCACACATTTCAATGATAAAGAATGACGCAGAGTTTGAAAAGCAAGTAGGTCAGTTTAATCTACCCAGTGTCTCAAGGTTTCTGTGTGTCAGATTTTCTTCATTTCACTTTCTTTAGGGCGCAGCTATATCCTACAGAAAAGGATCATGTTGGACAGGCTGGCGAATTTGTCATTCAAGAAGCACAAACCTTGTCCCCTGTGCAATTAGGGAACAAGCTCACCAGTGACCGACTAACCCTGCCAGTTATGCTTCACTGAGGAATAACTTGTCAAATGTCACTTTTCCTTTAGCCTGGAAACTAGAACTCCTGCAAGCTCTTTAAGATAAGTAGTTGCAGCAAGGAGATTTGTCCCCTTCAATGAGAAAACCTGCTGAAAGTCACAAGTTACTGGGTCCTAGAAGGCCCCTAGGGCTCAAACCAGTCTCAGATAAGGATATTCCTGTCTGTTCATGTAAGCTGCTGGTTGTTTGGCTGAGGAATAGTGACAGCAAGCTGGGGGGTTTCCTTACTGCAGTTCATTTCTTTCTAAAGGAACGAGATATTTTCTCTTTCCTTGAAGAGAGGCAGGAGCAAAATAAGCAACAGCATTCCTCCTGCAACTTTTCTGGGAGGATAGAGGGCTGTGTTTGTGTAGGAGGTGCAGAGCTGCCCCCAGCTCTCTGAGATGCTTCTGTCTCTATCTGCACGTGTGGAATTTTGTAGAAATTGCACCTGTTAGCTCCCGGCTTTTCCCTGGTTACTTTCCTCCAGAGGGTAGCACCAGACATTCTGTTCTGTGATTTAACTGTGCAGAGGAATTTCACCTAAGTGCTTAGTACTGATTTATTTAAATGAGATCAGTTGACATATTTGCTTGCAGCTCCCATTGAGGAGGACCATTAACATATAATTCCTGACAATAAATCTACAAAACTCTGGAAATATCAAACAGTACATGGGAAATACCTCTGCTTACAGATTAGCCACCAGTAGCTAAATTCCAGGAGCCTAAAGAAGAATGTGCTCCTGCAGAGAAATCTTGCTACAACCATTAGAGAAGCATTCTGTGAAACATATATGTGTCCAAATCATTGTGCCTGGAACAGCATCTTTTGTTCCTTAAAACATGGGACACCCTGAAATCCTGCCTGAGATAGGTGTTGGTTCTGGGACTGATAGAAATCTGTCAAGAGGTGAGCTTGATGTTCAAGGAAACCACACAAAAACAAGCAGATGAAACTGTAATGAGCAATCATTACAGGCCAGCACCATTTTAAGCAATTTTCTACCAAAGAATGTGGAATGAAAGAAAACTGAAAGTATATCACCAACCCAGGAAATACTGAACAACTTTTAAGGCCAAAAGTTTGAAGGACAAAATCCTGAAGTAGTAGTGTTTATTGTATTTGCTGGTAGGCTTGAAAGATTTCTTAATAGGATGATCAGGAATCGGTCAGAGAAACTATAGCCTGGGAAAAAAAAGTACCCCTTTGTTCTCTTTTATTGGTTTGAATTTTCTCCAAGTGAGCAAGTCAAGCAGAACAGGAAGTCTTGAAAGCATTTATTCTCTCGTTCAGCTGAACTTGGCTGCTCTGCAGTGCTGAAATCCCAAATCAGCAGCTGAAGAGGTGAGATTTAAAAACTGTGGATACAGTTGGAATTAAATCAACATTTCAGAAAACTGGATTTCGGTGTTTCTGTGTTATAAATAAGAGAAGTTGCTTGTATCTAGGTTGAAATAGATAACATCATCTTAATGATGTTCCCTTGCTCCTAAGCTTTGGATTTATATTGTATTTTCCCTTCTTCAAGGATGTGATGCTTTTCAGTTCCCCAGTGTTCTCTAGTACATTTGGAGTTTTAAAAAGCTGTTGGTTTAGTTCTAACACTCCTCAGCTGCCTGGAATAAAAAAGAAATTGTTTGGATCTTTTTAAAGAGAGAGAGAAGTGTTTGTTCCTTTGTGCTTCTGGATGCACAGCATGTGGAGGCCCCCCAGATATGTGTTGTTTCTCTACCTTTCCTGGGGAAACAGAGAAGTGCTAGAGGAGTTTTTCTTCTCTTGGAGTCCAGTTCAGCTCTCCCATGGTGTGTCCCAGTGCAGGCTGGTGCTCCACTTCATCCCTCTCCAGTCTGGGGTGAGGGTGAGCTGCCTCCTGGAGCAGGCAGCTCAAAGGGAAACTTCTCCTACTGCTTGATGTGACTTGGTTTTATAGAATGCAGTCCTAAACATCAGAGTTGTTCTCATCAAAATAACCTAGATTACCCAAATTTTTGTGAGAAAACAGACCAAGGCTGACAGTTTGATCATCATGCAGTGGAATATTGAAAAAAAAATGTAGGGTGGGTTGTTTTGGATTAGCTGGCCAAAATATGTGCTTTGAACAGCCTTTAGTGCAACGATCAGTCATTTTGTCTTTGAGTTGTACTAGAAGTGAAATAAAACCGGTTTCTATGAGGAACAGGCCTACTGGAGATTGTTCAATAAATGTGTTCTAATTGTTGCTGTTGTTCTATCCTTTTATGAGGCTTTACAACATTTTTTGTTTTTTTCCAACAATTCACTGGTGTGCTAGGGACCAAAGTTTTATGTACAAAGAGGAGTAACTGGATAAGAGCCAAAAAGAAAAGCAAGTGTGTCTGGTTAAATTCATAGCCTACTTGAAATGAATAATTCTCTATTCTGCTGATTAACCTCTTCTGCAATCTAGTTTGCATTCAGGAAATGAATTCCCTTACTAGTGAGAGGGCACTGTGTTATGCAGTCTAATAACGTTAAAATACAAGATGTGTCTCTTGGTGGCAGGAAAACAAAACCCACATCCCTCAAACCCAAAGGAACAACTGACCTGTCATAATAAACACAGCAAGTGCATGGCTTGGTTTAAAGTTCTTTTCTGGCAACTGACAGGTCATTTCTTCCTGTCATCCCTTCCAGTTGCATCCTCACTAGGAAAAGTCATGCCTGAATATCTGACAATCTATTTAGTATTCTCTCCGAGCGTGTTTTAATTTCTAAGGGCCTGTGATAGGAATGTAATATCAAAACAGGGTGTTTTGCCAAACTAAGTAAGCAACATACTACAGACACATCATAAACATTGCTGGCAAAATGTAACTTGTGTCGGGGGGAAAAATGTCCCTTATATAATTGATGGAAAGAGAAAAATATAGAATTCTAATCTGCCTCTAGCCTAATACAACTCGAGTGTAATTCATAATTAAGGCTCTGCATATTCCTTTTATGCCCACTATGTGACTTCCACTTGTACTGCACTCTTTTCCTAGCAACTGCATTGATATTTCTCTTTTAACTGCTATTTGTCTCCTAAACACACAATATTTTGCATTTACAGGGAAATGCCAGTCTGGGCATTCCTTGGAAGTTTCTGTTTTTTCCTGTTAAAGATAAAATAGGCATTGAAGGTAACAGAAATTGAATCAGTTAATTAAACTGTTACCTACAGAGTTAGTCCATGGCAAAGGAAGACTTAAGCTGGATCATGGATCATTTTCTGTCCCTCTCATCCTCAGTGGTTTTGGCTTTGAAGTCTTTTCATCTTTCTCTAGAGCTGAGTGAAGCCATTCGAGGGAAAAAAGGAATTGCAGCTCCTACAGTTCCAATCCAGCAGTTCAGCAACTCCCACTGGAACTTTTTCATTCAGACTCCACTGGTGGCTAAACAATATTGTTCATTTTGTCCTGTTTTCATAAATTTACACTCATATAACTTGAGAATCATGTCTTTGAATGGATGTTTCCTACCATAGCCTTTTTTAGGAAATCACATTATTTTTAGGTTCTCAATTCTGCTGATCAGTTCTGATCAGAGAGATGAGGAGCGCAAGACCCAAAGCTTGTTTTCATTTCCATGCGCCAAAAAATCCTCAGAAACGAGTTTATTTCAGGGATACACTAGTAACATAGCAGAAAAAAACTTGGTTTATCTATAGACATATATACTTGGACCATCCTGTAGGAGGCATTCAGGTCCAGAAGAAGAGTTTGTTGAGCAAACAAAACTGTAAAGTTCTAGTGACTTCTCAATTCTAGAATTAGTTGTGGGGTTTTGTTTCTTCCTCATGAGCTTAGGGAAAAAATTAGGAACCAGCTGTATCCTCATGCTCAAGGAAAACACAGGGATCCAGACCCTGTAATGAGTGCTCTTTAAAGACCAACACATTTTTTAATCAATTGTCCACCAAAAAATTTGGAATAAAAGAAAATGGATGTAATTTCATTCTTGCTTCCAGCTTCTCTCTTCCAGAGCTGTAGCAGGAATGGCCACATGGAGACATCTTCTGATTCCTCCTTGTCCCTCTTTTGAGAATTGATGTCTGAGAAGGGTAAGAAAAGTCTGAAACAAAACCTCATCATTCAGAATGCTGAGAACTCTTGAAGGAGTTTTGTTTATTTTCTCTTCTGTCGTGGCACATAAATGGAAAGGGGCTGGCAGTACTTATCACAGTAGAAAGAGCAACACTGGAAAAATTACAAGAGGACTTGACAAACATGTAAAGTGGTTTTTAATTTCAGACACCCTGGAGCATAATGCATTTGAAAAATTTTAATTGGGAGCTTGAAGTTTGATAGATTTAATTGCAAAAGATAGTTGAAATCCTCAGCCCAAGGAGTACAAACAAGGAGATATATAAATATATCGTTTTGAAGCTTTCTTTTAATGTTAGAGAGCCACCATGTGCATAATATGTGTCTTGTTTGTACCCTTCATGCCATGACCTCTCCTTCCACGAGTAGCACAGTTAATCCCTAATTGTCAAAGATTTTTTTTATATCTATTGAAGCTGTATGCAGTGGGGGAATTTTAAGTCTCAGGCCACATGCAGGAGACAGGCAGGGCTTTTTGCCAGGCTGAGAGTAGGCCAGGTAAACACCATGCACTGTCAGCTGTCAGACCAAAATGGCTCTGCTGTGCCCTGCACAGGGTTAGAGAACCTCAGAGAAAAAATAATGATTGAGTTTATATAATCTGTGGTTTTGCATTTTTTTTTGTTTGTTTGTTTGTTTGTTTTGGGGAGGTGTGCGGGTGCTGGTAGCTTTGTTTTTTTCCTTTGTAAGGCTTGCTTTATAAATACACTTATTTCAGTAGTCTTTTCAAATTTACTCAAAATTTCCAGCAGACAATTTTCATATATATGTCATCACCTCACTTAAATGCAGGGTTTGTAGTTTTTTTATCTGTCTGGTTTTATCCCATTGTCACAGGATGTTCAAACATCATCCAGCTACATCCATATCTACTCACTTAGGTTTAGAGAATTCATCAGGTCCATCTGTGGGTCAGCAAACTTGTGTATTCCTCTGGCAAATTATGTAAATTTTATTAAAAGGTTTTTTATTATTATTGTTAGGAATTGGCAGTGCTTATGCTGGTTGAATCTTAGTGCTGGTGATAATTCTGCCTATGAGCACAGTACACAACAAAGTTTCTCCCTCATCCTGACCCCTGAAGAGATGCGCCTGTTTGGGAGAACATTTTTATTGACCCTTCATAATGTTGCAAACCTTCATTTGGGCTTTGTACAGACGGTTCCAGATGGATGAGGAATATTATCTGAAAGGCAGGAGAACTGAAGGAAATCCTGGTGATGTGGATCATACAGCGAAGTTCCTTACAGGGTTAGGGACTGTAGCACTGCCTGTGTTGGAGCTTCCAGATGTTTCAAAGGGTTGATCCGAGTTAAGAGCTGCTCAAATAAAGCTGCTAGACTTGTTTGTTGTGTGTTTGTTCTACTGGCCCTTCAGTTTTCTGTTTTGCATACTTGTTTGGTTTGGAACTTTGATTTTGTTTGTGTTTCACACAGTTTTATTACCAAATGGCTCTTCTGTTCCATATGTAGCCAGGGAGATACTTGGGAAGACAATTTCAATAACAAGTAGAAAGTTAGTGATGCATCATACTGAGGACAAATCTTCCTCCAATTTTCCCAACTAAAAGAAGCTATTACAACAAAATATAAAAGTATTGCTTGGTCTTTAGAGGAATTTAGGAGTGAACCAGAGGAATTTATATTCCAGCGTCTTCTCAATGGGATGCTGAACTCTGTAATTTTATAGATACAGCATTCTCTAATGTGTGTGCGCTTGGGTGGGTGGAAGTTTTCTCAAATGGTTTAAAAATAACAATCCCATAATATTAGCATCTTATTTGCCTATCTGTTGTGCTTTCCAGAAGATCAAAGCTTTATAATTTGTTGGACATATCTAAAGATTGCACAAATAACTTAATGAAGTGATTTTGCTCCTGCATTGAGTACAAACATGGTTAGTATTGAAAGATATCTCTGCAATACAGAATTCCCTGGGTAACAAGACCCAGTACAGCTATTTTGTGTAATATTCCTTTCAAAGTGCAATTAGGGAAAGTACATGTCTAACAAGTAGCTTGCATAGGGATGATCCAAATAATAATTTATTTTATTTTAGCAAGTGAAATTGTTTTAATCTACACATTCATTAGCTTATGAGGAATGGGGNAATTTGCCCTTCAACTGAATAATGAAAAATGTAGCAAAATTCTCTAAAATTTTACTTTGATTGTTGGAGCATTTGGTCCATTCTTTTGCCTTTAATTCTGATATTTAATTTCCTATAGTTTCATTGGAAGTAATCAACTTCATGCATTAAAGCTGCTGTTGAAAAGAAGTAGGCTGAGGATTTAGGTCAGATTACATATATATACACACGCCTATATTTTATTTCATATTATTTTATTTTATGTTATATTATATAATTTTTTATTATTTTATATTATTTTATTTTAATTTGTATTTTACATATATGTTATGCCCCAGAGAAGCTGAGAGCTCAGGTTTCAGCAATGCTGTCCCAAAAGGACTTTGAAAGTTAGCACTTCGTGGACCAGGCATCTTCTGAAGCTCTGGGTTCTTGCATTGAGGAGACGAGATCTCAAGATCTAATCAAGGTGTTGTTTTGTAGAGTTTTCNTGCCATGACCTCTCCTTCCACGAGTAGCACAGTTAATCCCTAATTGTCAAAGATTTTTTTTATATCTATTGAAGCTGTATGCAGTGGGGGAATTTTAAGTCTCAGGCCACATGCAGGAGACAGGCAGGGCTTTTTGCCAGGCTGAGAGTAGGCCAGGTAAACACCATGCACTGTCAGCTGTCAGACCAAAATGGCTCTGCTGTGCCCTGCACAGGGTTAGAGAACCTCAGAGAAAAAATAATGATTGAGTTTATATAATCTGTGGTTTTGCATTTTTTTTTGTTTGTTTGTTTGTTTGTTTTGGGGAGGTGTGCGGGTGCTGGTAGCTTTGTTTTTTTCCTTTGTAAGGCTTGCTTTATAAATACACTTATTTCAGTAGTCTTTTCAAATTTACTCAAAATTTCCAGCAGACAATTTTCATATATATGTCATCACCTCACTTAAATGCAGGGTTTGTAGTTTTTTTATCTGTCTGGTTTTATCCCATTGTCACAGGATGTTCAAACATCATCCAGCTACATCCATATCTACTCACTTAGGTTTAGAGAATTCATCAGGTCCATCTGTGGGTCAGCAAACTTGTGTATTCCTCTGGCAAATTATGTAAATTTTATTAAAAGGTTTTTTATTATTATTGTTAGGAATTGGCAGTGCTTATGCTGGTTGAATCTTAGTGCTGGTGATAATTCTGCCTATGAGCACAGTACACAACAAAGTTTCTCCCTCATCCTGACCCCTGAAGAGATGCGCCTGTTTGGGAGAACATTTTTATTGACCCTTCATAATGTTGCAAACCTTCATTTGGGCTTTGTACAGACGGTTCCAGATGGATGAGGAATATTATCTGAAAGGCAGGAGAACTGAAGGAAATCCTGGTGATGTGGATCATACAGCGAAGTTCCTTACAGGGTTAGGGACTGTAGCACTGCCTGTGTTGGAGCTTCCAGATGTTTCAAAGGGTTGATCCGAGTTAAGAGCTGCTCAAATAAAGCTGCTAGACTTGTTTGTTGTGTGTTTGTTCTACTGGCCCTTCAGTTTTCTGTTTTGCATACTTGTTTGGTTTGGAACTTTGATTTTGTTTGTGTTTCACACAGTTTTATTACCAAATGGCTCTTCTGTTCCATATGTAGCCAGGGAGATACTTGGGAAGACAATTTCAATAACAAGTAGAAAGTTAGTGATGCATCATACTGAGGACAAATCTTCCTCCAATTTTCCCAACTAAAAGAAGCTATTACAACAAAATATAAAAGTATTGCTTGGTCTTTAGAGGAATTTAGGAGTGAACCAGAGGAATTTATATTCCAGCGTCTTCTCAATGGGATGCTGAACTCTGTAATTTTATAGATACAGCATTCTCTAATGTGTGTGCGCTTGGGTGGGTGGAAGTTTTCTCAAATGGTTTAAAAATAACAATCCCATAATATTAGCATCTTATTTGCCTATCTGTTGTGCTTTCCAGAAGATCAAAGCTTTATAATTTGTTGGACATATCTAAAGATTGCACAAATAACTTAATGAAGTGATTTTGCTCCTGCATTGAGTACAAACATGGTTAGTATTGAAAGATATCTCTGCAATACAGAATTCCCTGGGTAACAAGACCCAGTACAGCTATTTTGTGTAATATTCCTTTCAAAGTGCAATTAGGGAAAGTACATGTCTAACAAGTAGCTTGCATAGGGATGATCCAAATAATAATTTATTTTATTTTAGCAAGTGAAATTGTTTTAATCTACACATTCATTAGCTTATGAGGAATGGGGTGTAGGTTTTGTGGTTTTACATTTCTCTTTAAAATTCAAGTCCTTGGTGTGGGAATACATTAAAAGAATCAAGTGGAAACCGGGTAAGGTAAAATAACTAATTAATATTTTGTCTGCATGTGTTTTGTTGTGAAACTACTAAAATTATTCACTATGACATTTTATTGTCTTTCTTCTATGACTTGGCAGTTTTGATTGAAATAAGAGCTTTGAACTTTTTTCACTGATTTGTTAATTCTTTTTTATTGCTGCACTGTACTTAGTCTACGAGTTAATTTTCTCTTAGTTGAATAGCCCCTGAATACAAAGAATCCATGAACAAGAACAGCTCATGAGGGAAGGAAAGAGAATTTGCCCTTCAACTGAATAATGAAAAATGTAGCAAAATTCTCTAAAATTTTACTTTGATTGTTGGAGCATTTGGTCCATTCTTTTGCCTTTAATTCTGATATTTAATTTCCTATAGTTTCATTGGAAGTAATCAACTTCATGCATTAAAGCTGCTGTTGAAAAGAAGTAGGCTGAGGATTTAGGTCAGATTACATATATATACACACGCCTATATTTTATTTCATATTATTTTATTTTATGTTATATTATATAATTTTTTATTATTTTATATTATTTTATTTTAATTTGTATTTTACATATATGTTATGCCCCAGAGAAGCTGAGAGCTCAGGTTTCAGCAATGCTGTCCCAAAAGGACTTTGAAAGTTAGCACTTCGTGGACCAGGCATCTTCTGAAGCTCTGGGTTCTTGCATTGAGGAGACGAGATCTCAAGATCTAATCAAGGTGTTGTTTTGTAGAGTTTTCTTGGTGTTTTTTTGTTTGTTTGTTTGTTTGTTTGTTTGTTTTGCATTTTGCCTTTAAAAATTTGCTCTTTTAATTGTAACAGCTCCTCTCATCTCACTGTATTGCCCTCTAACACAGATGCAGAAAATTTCGTCATCTTAATGACAATTTAGGGCCACTTTTTGAAGCTGTCTTGATAATAATTCCTCTAATAAGAGCTCCACATTCACACCTCACCAGTACTCATCAGACCCTGGCCACTTGGCAATTATAATGTCCCATTAACTTTTCCTTTTATCAGTGGGTTATTTTCATTATCATACCTGGCCATCCCACATTATTTGGATATTTTGGCAGGGATGTTGCAGTAAGAACAAGTTTTCTTTCTCCTTCATCCATCTCAAAGGAAAGTGGCAGCCATTCAAGCAGAAAACTGATTTTTCTGATTTCCTACTTATCTTTGATAATCTGACACTGGTGGTGTTTTGGGGCCCTGGAAATGGTGTGTTCCTGACCTTTTCCATAGATCATTCCTGTAGAAATGGCACAAGCTTAAGACTGAACATCCTAAGGTGTATTTGAAAATTTCAGAAAAGCTTATCTTGGATTTTTGTTCTGTTTGTCATTACTGGGATTAATCGTATCCACTCACACTATTTATATCTTCATATTCATTCAAGTAGTCAAGATCAAAGCCATTTCTAGTCATTAAAAAGCCAACATACGTATGTCTCCCAAGCATGTAGAAAGGAATGCAAATTTTGAAGAAAACAAGTCCTAAAAGAGCAGTTCTGCAAAACTGTGCTTCCCTCATATTCCTGTTTGATTGATTGTCACTTAATATTTTATTAAGTAGCAAAGTCTAATCCCCCTTGTGAGACCTCTTAGTCCCCTCTCCCCCTGCTCCTCCTTCAGAATATATAACATTTAAATCCATCTCTCTCTGGTGTAGAAATCTATTTATAACCTGTTTTCAGTGCTAATCTCACTTAACCTGGTTTTAGCATGCAGTGGGCAGGAACAATGTAGTTTAAGAATTACGAGATTTTTTTTTTAAGATAGAATGGGAAGGCAGAAACTGATTCCTATACTTCAAAAAATTATAATTGGTGAAAATATGCATAACATAAAAAGAACGGTGCAGTGTTTGAAATGTAGGCTTCACTTTTCTTGCCAAAGTGGCACAAAACTCCAAGTTCAAGACTCAGACCAGTTCCGTTGGGTATATATTAACTGCCTCCTTCACCTTTGGGCAAAATGTATTGTTGGGGTATTATTCTTATTATTGTGAATATTCTATAAATGGCTTTTTTGGTCCTGTTGGCTGAATGGCAGAAGGGGATCAAATATCTGGACAGTTTGGGCTTTGAGTCTACAATTAGTTTGCCATTTGCAGAATTTGCTGTATAGAACTTGAATTCCTGGTGACTGGCTAGGTTGCCAGAAATATTTAAAAATTAAGAGAGCTTTAAGGGAACTGTATCAAATGATTCTTCATTTTGAGAGTGAATCAAATGGTTGTTGACTGAAGAGGTTTATTTTGTGTGAGAGAATCAACCTTTTTCTTTGAAGACTAGAACTAAAGTGAGAGTTACAATGTGAAATGCCTGTGCTCATGCAGTTGTGTTTTTTGACCCAACGATTAATTCTTCCTGAAGACTGTCCCTTTTGATGCCAACAAAAGCAAACAGAAGAGCCATAAATTACCACAAGTTTAAATTTAGTAATTTGAGGAGAATGCTGTCGCTGGTGGAGGCTTTCAGATAACCACTCATTTGCATCCCAGGAAGGTGTCAGTACTGTGCAGTTTCTGGCATTACTGGAGCAGAACAAAGGAAGCTGCAAAGTGGTAGTGTGGCTAGCTGTTCTTTGAAGTGTTTAATGTCTTTTAATTAAAAATATCATGAAGGTAGCTGTCAAGTTGTGAAGTAGCTACACAAAAGCACTGAAATGCATATAGCAAAGCAAAAAAAAAAAAAAAAAAAAAAAAAAAAAAAAAAGAAAGAAAAGGTGTTATTTCAGAGCTCCAGATTTAATCAGTACATTTTCCTCTAAAAATATGCATTTGAACATAAAAGAAAATGTTGATCTGGCTCTTATGATTGTGCATATACTGACTTTCACTACTTTATCCTGAGTTCTGCTTTACTAGGAGGAATTTTGTAACATGAACATTGAATCTCACATCAGGATGAAGCTGGCAGACAGTGGGCCTGGATGGGGCAGTTTTTAGAGGTTGCCAAACAAATAACATAAACAGGGGCATGTCCTACCCAGCACGAGCTCCAAGGGGCTTGCTTGATCTTTGCCAGCAGCAAAGGATGGCAGAGGCACTCTGTTCCCAGGATGGTGAAGAGAATAACAGAGGAACAGCAAGAAAACTCATGTGATGAGGCAAAGTTTAATAGAGAGGAGTTAAAAAACAGATGAAAACACAGGTGATTGTCACTGCCCCCAGCAACATCAATACCCAGCCTGTCCTTGAGCATGTGTGACTCTGGAAGAGCCCTTGGTGACTGCTGGGCATGATATGCCATGGCAGGGATGTCCCTCTGGCCTGCCTAGGCACCCTCCTGCCTCTTGTCCATCTGCCAAAAAACACACACAGATCATGTACAGAGTTATCAAACAGCACATGAAAGAAAAACATTTGTTTTAATCATTTGGGGAAAAAATTTTCTTCCTCTGAGAAGTAATGTATCGGTGCCTTGGATTTTTTGCAATCAGTATTTTCCTAAACAAGAGATCTACATTAAAACAAAAGATCCTTTTAAAATCAAGACAATGTTTCAAATAAGTTATTTAAGGAAGTGTTCTCCCAGCACTGCCTGGTTCTCTGTCTGAGAATCCATGACTGTGGAGAAGAACTGGATTTGGAACTCCATTATGTTATAGCCTTGTTCTCAGTTACAGATGTCACTCAGACTGTGGGTACTATGGAATGTCAGTAAACAGGATTTTTTCTCATTTTAAAACTTGCCAGCAAATGTCAATGCAAATAACTGCAGTCAACTGCAGCCGATTCCAAGTAATTGGGGTTTACTGTTTAGAGAGAATTGGATGGTTTGGATTATACCAGCCTGCACACTGCGCTGGAGACAAACCCTGAGCTTCTGATATTGTTTGCTAAGTTTTCAAAGGCACGTTTTCTATCAGACAACAAACGTTCCTTGTGATGTCGACCTTATTTTCACTCAATGCGATATTTGCACTCTCTGATATTTTCTCTCCTTCAAAGGAAGTCGACTCCATCAAAATCCAAGCCCTCTCTTCAGATTCTGTTTCCATTTGCTCTTTACAAATGAACAATGAATCTGAAGGTTTCTTTTCTTCTCAGTCTTTGAACTATAAGGCAATTGAATTTGCCGTGGTAGGAGCAGGTAGCAGAATATGTGGGTAATATTCTTTTTCCTCAAGAGTTGGTTGAAATGGGCACATGGACAGAGCAAGAAACGAGAATTTAAGAAGAAACCAGTACAGCAAAAAGTATGTTAATGAAGCTTTAATAACTCTCACATTTGGTGGAATTAGGAGAAAATAAACTGGCTAGGAATATCTAATTGAAAGAGGAAAATGTATATATTGACTGAGTAGCAGAAAAATTACACCCAGATCCTTCCCACTTGATACTGGTTTCTCATTCTCTGAATTAAAGCTGTTGTAGAGCATTAGGTTTCTAATAGATTTTTTTTTTTTTAAATTCTGCAGAGGTGCAGTTTTTAAACCAATCCATGTAGATGGTTCACATCTGTTAATGCAGAATAATTAAGTGAAATGAGATGACAGAGTTATTTCGCATACAGAAAATTCACAAATTAAGGCAAGCTTCTTAATTTAAATAAAGTTTATAGCAATTTCTTGTTGCTACTCTGAGCTAAAAATTTTACATATTGTAGTGAGAGATAGTTGGTGTAATCAAGAATAGTTCTACCTAACTTAACTGGAAATATATATTTATTTCTTCACTGCTATTTTTTCCCCTGTAGCATTTTTGTGAATATTAAAAGCTTGAGGGTTTTTTTAAATTTTTTTCAACTGAGACTTTTTTTGGCTTCTGTTTTGCCTGAAAAATTTCCTCAAAACTGCCTGTGCTTATTCAAAATACCATTTTCTCCATTCCAGTATTACTGTGTGTAGTGGTATTTCATTAGCTGGCTACAATTTTTCGTACTAAATGTGAAAATTTTCACACCACAAAGTCAATTTCAAGTACTGAGAATTCCAAGTATCTCAGTCTAATAAATGTTCCTCTGTATTTCAGAGGAGGGGAGCTACTTTTCAAACATTTGACTTTACCAAGTGTGGAAGCTCCGGGAAGCACAGAGCCTCCTTTTGTCTCTTTCATTTTTCATTTCCAACTGCAATATTAGCTTGTTTAATTTGACAAGTTCTGATAACCCAAATGCGATGCTGAAAGGCTGAATGATGACTTTTTGTCCTTTTGGAAGAGAAATGTGCCAGAGACAAGCTGTCCTCTGTGGCAATCTTATTAGGGAGATTGAGAAATGAATGGAGCTATTAGAAAGCGCGGTTGGAATGGAGATGTGAGAAATTATGGCTCTGCCCACAGGGGCGAAAAGCAATGACTCCACTTAGATTTGCAGAATTATGGTTGCCAGAAACGTCACAGAGGACTGAGGAAGTTTCCATCTTCATCCTTCATCCCGTAATTGGCTGAGCCACTGTCAAGTTTCACAAGGCTCCTGATGTTGTTGTCATTAGTCCTGAATTTCCCAGACAAAGATAAGGTTTCTGCTGTGACATATAACCAAAAATATACTACTTTTTAAAGATAAATAGTTTGTTCTAGTCTCTGATCTGGATCTAATAAACTAAGATCAAAAGAAAGCCAGTTTTTGCTGTGTTATGAAATGCTGCTTTTGAGCAGAAGTCAAAGCTCATTGTGTTTCTTCAGTGCTGCAGTTCTACAAAGTGGGCCTCAACAAAGGCTATAAGTTGTTCATATTTCATTATTAAGTTTTAGAATTGTTGATTTCTGATAAAAATCTGTTCAGTTGCTGTCCAAAAATTTAGCAAAATTTGTTTTTACAGTGCTATGACTTCCTGATAAAGTCCTTATGCATTTATATATAAATAATATCCATTAATTGTATATATTAATTATAATTGAATGAAATAGACAAATAAATAGATAAAAGGGCTTGAATAGACATTAAATGCCAGTATATTTTTATTGTTCTACAGCCTGATAGGATCACACCGTGGGAAATCCTTTTTTTCATAGATGTACCCACAGTCCTGCTTGCAGGCAAATTCCACCTTTCATGATTTTTCTCACACATCTACTGTATTTTCACTGTAAGACACTCATCAAGGTGTAGCCAACAAATATATAACTTGCCAGAAGTTTTGGCTGGGGCTGAATCATTTATGCTATGCAGTTTTATGGTTTGGTTTCGATTCCACTATTGCACGGAAATAATTTTCTGGAATTTCTGCTTGTGCTATAAATGAAAGTGAGGTCATACACAAGACATTTTTGGTGTTGTTCTGGGCTACTGCTGCATTATTTGCAAGTTTCTGGACTATGAGAGAGATGTAGGGCACGAGGCAGTAAAAAGTGATTGCAAAAGTCCAAGAGTTTAAGTACAATTTGAGCCTGCCTTGTTTTTGTTCAGAATCATTTATCTCTGTTAATGCTGCATCACTTGTTTATCTTTCCTACTTTATGTAAAAAAAAAACTCTTCTAGCTTCTGATTAGCCATGGCTTATTTGATGCTGATTCCTCTTTTTTCCTTCTGCTCTGATTGTCTGTTTCTGCTGTCACTTACCAGGCCTGTTAATACAGCTCAGCATCATAATTAATGGGTAAATGATAAGGCTTAATTTTATTCTGAACCCACAGGGCCTGAATTACAGAACCATTTTTTACCATTTGAAGAATGGTAAAAATTTTCCATTTTTCAAATATGATTTTGTTGATTACTAAAAGAAAACTTTAGTGAGACCAACAATAGATTTTAAAGTTCACTGAGTGCTCCATCCTCCCTTTCCATTACTTTATTTTTTATGTCTAACTTAACTCTTGTTGTAACCTAATTAGAATTTCTTTTGTACAAAGTAGGGACATTTATATTCTCAGAAAAAAAAAAAAAAAGTATTTTAAATTTTGAATTGCTGTTTTAAATTATTTTGTTTCATAGAGATTCAGTTCTGATTTATATTCAGTTTTGGATTTAATCAGAGTGTTCAAGGACATATTCTCATGGACAGAATAAAGCATTTGGAATGGTGCATTGCCACAGTAAGGAAGGGAAGGACAGCTTGAGGCTAACTCTGATGGGTGAGAATACTCTAGCTCGTTTTGAGATGGATAGATTTTAGAAGCAAAATTCATGGAATTCATACAACTGTTGTTGAACATGTTGGTTTAGGAGGGCAGGATGGCAATCATACTTAGATGATTGTTGATTATAATAGAGAGTTAAGTTGTCATAGCAACTGGAGCTCTTATCTTACCACTGTGCACAGAAAAGCACATACTAAAGAAAATAAAGGGGGAAAAGACTGATCTTTTCCTTTCTCCCAACAGTCTGCAATCATAATTAACATAATAGATATTCAGGATTTTTGCTTTTGCAGTTTCTAGTACTTAAACAATTCTATAAAGATACAATTAATTCTGCAATCATCATACTTAAATCACTGAAAAAAATATTTTTTTGGTTAACATTGGATTTCAGCAATTTATCATCTTAACCATTTAAGTGAAAAATGTGAATTCAGTCCATTTATAATTTATTAGGTTTTGTTATTTTCTTTCCCTTTCAGGAGTTAAGGAGGTGTAATTCTATGCTCTGGCATACTGTTGTTAAAACTGTACTTTCTGCTGATTATAAACCATAGCAGTGCAATTAGTCCACAGCAGTTAATTGAAAAATTGAAGCAGTAATTCCTGTGTGCTCAACAGATTGGATTAAATCAAAAGGTATTAAAAATGCGCATCCAAAAATTCTTTTCCAAATTATCCCAGCTGATTCTTTGGACTACTGTGATGATGCTTTCCATCAATGCATGAGTGTTTAGGGAAAGGTTTCAGAGAATATCTCGATCAGCCGGCAACATTTGGAATGTTCTGTGGGACAGAACAGACAGTGAGGAAATCTTTAATATCTTTCCTGTTCTGCCCCTGGCCTGAGACACCAAGTTAAAGATGAGAGAGAACCAAGATTTTTTATCCATGGAAATCTTTCATCCTGCAATGTGTATGTGTGTCCTGGTTGGGTTGTTTTGTCTTTTTGTGTCTGAAGAAGGCAGATCTCTGCTCATAGGTTTTCCCTGATTTATTGCCAATTCCTTTGACCTGTGCAGGATTAAAAAAAATACAGTTCTTTGTGGAATGGGCAACAAGTTTTTAACAACATTTTCATAGCAACATTTCTGAAGGGCTCCTTTCTCTGAATGAATGACACCAGAGAATAACAACATTTTTCTTCTGAGTTATCCCCAGAAATGTGAATACTGGTTTGTACTTGGTGCAAAAAATTATGTTTGCACTTCTGCCTCCATTTGGTTGAAAACACAGACACTTTTGTACTTCATTTTACATCAGCTGCAAAAAAACAAAGTGTTGTTCTTAAACTGAGAGGTCAAGACAAGTTAGTTTTTTGTGAATGAAATGAAGAGCACTCAGAGTTTCGATTTTCTAAGTAACTCGCAATTATTTGTTTTGAATATCTTTACCATTTCTAAAGAGAACAATTTTAGTCTAGATAGAGCTGTTGAGAATTGAAACGTCAACTAATAGTTTTAATTACTTGCTTGTGATCCTTTCAAAGGTAGTTTGAAAGAAAATGAACACATGCTCTCCATTTAAGGAGATGAGATTTAAATGTCTCCAAATAATGCCTAATTTCAAGTTGTAGAAATTTAGAGTTTATGTGAAGAAGGTGAATGGCCTGTTTTGTGGAATCAGCTCTGGGAAAGGTAGGCTGGGATATTTAGAATACCTGGCAGCAGAAAAGTAGTTAAGTCTGACCATTAGAAACCCTTATCATTAGAGTGTGATATTTAGCTATAAAAATTTGCTCCAGGCTAAAAATTAGACTCAGCAATTCCCAACATATGAGGCTCTAAATTACTTTTAAGATGTACACAGAAAGTAAATTTGCTTACTCATCCATTACATCTACATCAATAGTTCTCTTTTAGCTCAATATTTTATGTGCTACAAACTAAGTGCTCTGAAAGTAGATAGAGAAGGTTTCTGGTCACTGGGTTAGTGCCTGTTTTTTTTTTATCTGCTCCACGTTTGTTTCAAGTCTTTTATGGAGCCTTTGAATTACATCCATGCAAAGTTTAAGTGTTTTATTTCCTCAGATTTAACTCTACAGTTTTCATTTTTAATAACTTTCATTTTCTTGACAGATGATATCCTCATTCAGGACCATCTGCTTCTTTTCCTGATCTTTTAAAGAGAACTTTTCTGCTTTTTGGGCAGCCTGCCTTCAGCTGACCAGAGGGGGAAATAGCATAATTGTCCTGGCCTGAGTGGATCCCCAGCCGAATCCCTCTGCAGTGCAGGTGTGTCTCTGCAGCAGGTGCAGCTTTGTTCAGCTCCATGGATATCCTCTGCTTGCAGCTGTAACAGAATTTTGGAAAGATTCTCTCCCAAACACAACACTGTTTGATCTCAGAGGTGGGAACAAGTTGTAATGCGTGGAAAAGTTTAGAGCTGTGCAAGTCTGGAGGAAAACAATCTCTGCATTTCACAGGATTTTGGTGTCTTACAGTAGAAATGATTTGATGGAAGGCAAATTGTAGAAATTCCATGGGCTACAAAGTTCCACACTGGCTACTGGAGGAGTGTAGAGCTGGGAAAAGCAGGATCTTGTCCAGCTGCCAGTTGGGCTGTTAATGAGCTGGGGTTGGTCTCTTTGGCTTCTGAGCCAGCAGAGTCCAGAAGCAGTGATCCCTCTGGCTCTAAATGCTGCCTCATTTCTGTTTTTTCTCAGAGCTATAAGTTTTACGTGTTATTTAAATTTAGCACACTGAGAGACAGAGGTTCAAACTAAATGAAGCTTGCTTTGTCTTTGAAGTGCAGGTCAGCCAGGACATGTTGTGCTGGCCATCAATTGTGAGCTATGGAAACAACACAAGTTCTGAACTAATTATTGAACAAGCACCTTTATGGCACATTTTTTCCCTCAGCACCGATAATTCTGAAAATTATTTTTAAGGTATTTGTCTTATTAACATCTTGATTCTGCAGAGGATTAAGTACATAAGTAGTTCATATAATTAGTTCTCAAATCAGATGCTTGGAACGTATGTAAAGCTGACCATGACTTCTTTATCAGGTTGAGACCTCCACTCTCACTTGGCCTACTTGTAACAGGCTGTAGCTTTTCTGTCCTTGAGTCTTTCAAAAGAATTTGTAATTGAAATCATGAATGTTTTGCTTTTTTCTGGTAACATGCAAAAGTCACTCTATGTACCAGTGTGTACCATTGGCAAGATATCCATGAACATTAAAAGGAGGAGTTAGTTGGATTCCAGAGTGCAAGTCAAAGGAACTAGCATAATTAAAACAGCATCTCTTAAAGACATTTTCTGATATTTATTACCTTCTCTATAGCATGTTAAAGACCCCTCTTTGTTGTGATGTCAGACATGAACTTCCCATTAACCACAATTAATCTAAGAGCCCACTGTACCCGCAATGATTTATTAATAGGTAATGAAATAGTCACTGGCAGAGTCCTGCACAGAAGCTGCAGAACTCAAGTTCATAATTGCATCTTGACTGCTTAATTGTGCACCCCTCAGTAGGCCAGGAATCCTTCAAGCACCTGGTTAAGAAGTTCTTGCCTTTAAAAAGTACTTAAGCACATGTGTAACTGCTGATTGAGTGGGAGGTAAATGCTCTCTCATATCTGGCTCTCTCTGACCTCAGTACTCTGTCATAGACACATGATTAAAAAAGCCTGCAGTGAAAGTGGAATGGTTCAGGTAACACCAAAGAGGAATCTAAAGCCTTGCTTTACTGTATTGGTCCTGCTCTCCAATCTAACCGCATTGTGGATCAGAGCAACACTCTGATTCCATAGACTACCAAAAGTTACCAGTTCAAAGTGGCATTTCTAATAAGGGTTTAGGAATAAAATAGAACATTAAAATTTAAAAATCCAGTATTAGAGTACTGCAGTTTTATTCAGTCATGCTTGGCTTATTTTACACCAAGAAAATTACTGCAAGTGAGATATCAAGACAGTTTTCTTTATCCCCTTTAATTATTGCTTGATTAATATTTGATGCAGGGTTTGTAGAAGACATTTTTTTTTCTTCCTGATGCAGTAAAAAACTAATTTGGGATAATATAGGTGTTTTATCTCTTACCAATCAATAAAATATTATCCTCCTAGTTAGTGGGTTATTCTGCCCTCTATTGCACCAGCAACTGTCTTTATATCTAATATCTACATTGACCAGAGTAGAAATGACTGCCTGCACCCTGCAATTTATAATCCACTCTGCCCAACTCCCCATCAATTATTTTTGCTGCAAACTGTAGTGCCACTGATAGGTATTTTATCTTGGTGCTGCATTCCCACTGCCTGCGGACTGGTGCTTTGAAGAGCCTTAAAAGCATCGCTATTTAACAGCACTACCCCGTGCATCTGCTCTAAAATTTGTTCCAAGTTGCTCACATTCTGTTTTTAACAATACACTTTCATACACAGAGAGTAAACACATTTTGTTTAGTACCAATTTATTTCGAAGAGAGCCGTTCTTAAGTTCTCTGTGAGAGTGTGTCAAAACGTGCAATTCGGGGGAAAAAAAAGACTTGAGCACAATGTGAAAAATATTTTTCCTTACTGTGGCAGAATTTTCTGTAATTAAAATGCAAACTAAATGCCATGTGCTTTAAAGAGGACACTGTGACTATTTTTCATATTAGTGGCTTTGTCACAGAATGGTTTCTTTTTGAAATCTTTACTCGGTGAGAGCTTCCCACCAAGGAAATGAAAGTACACCAGTGGATGATCCTGACCCATATTATAAGCACTCGATCACCTATTTTCACAGGAAAAGCTCTCCTAACAGGTTGGAATAAATTATGTCTTTGTGGAGACCCATAAATATGTTAAAGCCAATGTAAAGCAAAATTTTTTTTTTTTTGGGGGGGGACAAAGTAATCTATGTGAGAATAATCCTATTACAAATAATTATGAGGCATTGCTTAAATCTCTGAGATTTTTTAATAAGGTGTTTTGAGGGACTTTCTAGACTTTGTTTCTAGATGTGTTAAATTATCTGTATCTGTGTAATCATGAATCTTTTGGATGTTTCTGAATGAGAAGCAGGATTTTTAGGGATTGTCTGATTTGTGTCCTGTTTCTTAGATTTGTTCAGGTTAATCCAGAATGCTCTTTCCAGGCCTGGATCTCCATCCACTGGGCTGGATAAGGGAAATGAAACAGGCCTTGTCTCATTCCTTGTTTCTCTTGTTTTACAGAGAACTAGGAAATCAAGGAACATTACAAGATCTCTCTTGCCACCAATATATTGTCCTTGACCACAACTATTAACATCTAATTTAATGTAGTATACAAACAAGGCAAACAAATTTCTTTTACATCAAAACCTTTGTGACTCTCCTTATGTTTTCTGGTGGAAACTATGAATTTTGGTTGTGGATTGGTGTGCTTTGGGTTTTTTTTTTTTTTTTTTTTTTTGGGTTTTTTTTTTTTTTTTTTTTTGTTGGGGTTTTTTTTTTTTTTTTTTTTTTTTTTTTTTTTTCAGANNNNTTGTTTTGTTTTTTAGTTTGTTGTTGTTGGTTTTGAGGTTTTTTGTTTTGTTTTGATCAAGCCTAATTCATTTGATTCAGGACAAAGTTCTTTGTGTTTTTTTTCATACCTATGTCCATGCTGCACTTCTGAGTATGGATTTCTTAATGCTTGTTTATATCTTAGAAAGTTTCCTTAAAATTAAATGCTGCACATGGACAGCAGGTCAGTCAATGAACTTAGGAGATTTGTGTCTATTTTGGAAAATTCAATATTTGGCTAAGTGTTGGTGAGAGTGCAGTGGCTGTGTGACTCTCACAGTGGGTGCACTATGCACTGTGAGGATGTGCAGAGTCAGGCTCTTCTGCAGAAATCTCACCTTCTTTTTTTGGGAAATGAAACCTTTATCAGCTTTTGCATCTAAAGATATTTTCTCCCCCTTTCTTTTCCATATGCTTGCTGAGCTTTTTGCATTCCAGCACCTGTCCTGTGATCCTACCTCATTGTTGGTGTTTCAGACAGGGAGCTGATTTTAGCCCAGGCTGCAGACTAAATCTGGCATTTGGCAGGAACTTCAGGTTTTGTGCCATGCCCAGCTCTGCTTAAGACTCCAGAAATCCTGTGGGTGCTGACCAGAGCAGCTGAAGTGGTGTCAGGAGTGTCACTTTTTTATCCAGGGACATGTCAGCTGTTGCAATCACTTGACCAATCTGTTTTCCGGCTTAGGTGAGTTCAGTAATGGCATAAAAAGAAAGGAAAGGGATCTTTAGGAGAGATGAGCCATTCTCCTGGTTATGTAGGTCAGTTCTTTGTAGATGCAGTATGAGCTGTAGCTTCAGTATCAGATGGAGCTTCTTTTATCCCCAAACAGCACATGATAAAACCATGGCATCCCACCTTTTTTTTCTTTTTATGGCGCTGAGAACATTTGCAGGGCTGCAAACCTGTGTTGGGGCCATTTAATCTATTTTATCTTTCAGAAGTCGTTATCTCATCAGATGTGTGCTGTAGTGCTTTGCTGGCGTTGACAAGGTTTCCTTGAAGTTGTTTCTTTGGGATTTTTTGTGAGGTTTTTTGTTGTTTTCTTTTCGGTTTTTTGTTTTGTTTTACTAGGTTTTCTTGATTGTAACTAAATCTGGAATCAGCACAAAGTTTGATGGATTTTGAATATGAATTAGAAGTTAGGTCAGAAAAATGTGTAGTGGAAGAAGGATAAGGGCAGAAACTGTAAGATAAAAGATGCAAAATGGGAAAGACTGCTCCAACAAAGTGCAGTTTGCAAGGCAGAACATGGACCAATGGATGAAGGAGAAATGATTTTTATTTATTAATTATAATAACAAATTCAAAATACGGTAGTGTTATAGCAAAGAAATAATCTTTATATAAAAATATTGATATGAAAATGTGTTGAAATAAGCCACTTCTAAGTCCTTCAGAAGACTGCAAATTTTTATTGGCCTAAATATCCCAGAGCTTGTACCACTTTCAGCAAACTGTCAGCTCTTGTGGCTTTGCTAATTACCAGCCAAAGAGGCACAGGGAGTGTCTGAGTGAACACACAACAAATATCAATTTGTTCTGAGTATCAAGTTCTGCTTTGGTTGAAACCATGTTTCTTTTTGTCTGGAGGTGTCTGAGCACTCCTCTCACCATTTCTCCTTTCTAGTGAGCACAGCAGCAGCTCAACTGAGACACAAAAACACCAGTTCTGGATTTAGTTATTTATTTTTAATGCAAATTTATCAGTGCAGTATCCCTTTCTGTGAATCACATGAGTGAGTTTCACATCTGCTCATTTTTTGGAAGGTTGAGTCTTGAGTTAAAGGTGTGTGGAAATAATTTCAAGCACCTTAAAATTTTCACCATGGAAAAATTAAAGGAGACTAGTGATTATTAGAGACCACAAGCACATCAATTCTAAATTAATACCCCAACATAATTACTTTGTTCTGCTTCTTTCTTTGTGAGCCATTGGTAGGTGGTAAGTAATCTCTTTTTAAGCTATTTTCCCCTCAATATGTCAGAGGAATTTGAAATAATTATGAAAGAGACATAGAATATAAATGTCAGAATAGATGTAATGGCAAAATATTACCACAGAGGGGTTTTGTAATATGTTGGAAATGTCATTTATGGTTCTGTTTTAATGAATGGGTAATTAGTTGGCTGAACATCAGCTCACTTCTTAATGGTATCTTAGTAGATTAACTATATGCCCCATTCATATTATCCTACAGAAGTTTTTCTGCCTTTTTATAATGAATATTCCTTTTGCACAGTGCCAGTATGAAAAAGGAAGGATTCTTTTAGTGTAGAGAATTTGGACTTTTGTCCTCTATTGAATAAAATAGGCTTAAAATGCATACGGTGGTGCTGTTCCTATATTTTCAGCCCATGTTGGTTTGGAAACCAGTTCTTACACCTGCATTTTCTGCATGGTTTTGTTTGATTACATTTTTACCTTAATTTTTTATTGTATTGGCTTTTATTTTTTCTTTACTTTCATGGCATTATTAATTTAAATATTGATTTCAGTCTCTATATTTTGAAACCTCTAAAACTTTAAAACATCTCAAATTCAGATGTTGAATGTTCAGTCTCCCTAAAAGTAACAAAGAAAAAGCACCTCTATCTTTGCTTCTCCTTATGTATGAACATGTTCCTGTAGAATATATGTTTATTTCCATAGATGTTATTGACATCTCCTTTTTGCCTTTTTAGTGTGCATCAGATCTTTATTATATATATACAATTTATAGTTATTTTTATGTATTTTTCAATACATTTTTTCCCGTTGGACAGAAATTTGCTTAGACATTTCAAAAAAAATATATAAAACCTGTTTAACATTCAGCTCTTCTGTTTGCCTTAAAGGTATAATTTACATATGATCTGCTTGTGAAAAACCTCTTGTCTGTGGTGCTGCATTTCTTCTTGGTTGTTCTACTTTGATGTCTCTGTGTTGCTGGGGTATCCTGGCCTGTTCCTAAAACACAGGTGAGAGGAATTTTTGATATACAGCAATGAATAAAGACAATTTACCGTGGTTCTGAACCAGGAGTTAACCAACACCTGGAATCCATCTTGACAGACCAGAATCTGCATGTTCAGAGAGAGGGAAGAACAAAAACCTCAGTTTTTCTCAGCTGATGATAATTTTCCCCATCACAATTTCAGGGAATCCAGGGGGAAAAGTGTCAAAATGAGATCTGTGTTAATGTGAATAAACATATGTTTGTTATTTTTACTGGAAAAAAAAGTCTTCCAAATTTCTGAATCAGATAATTCCCTCAGTTACAGTATACATTTCAGTAGCTTCATGTGTTTAGAAAAAAACCCAAAGTTTCAGCTAAAATAACTTGTAATAACAATTTGGGATTTTTTCACTGTCTACCAAAGTGGCATTTGCAGTGAAATTTGGCATCTCAGCTGAACCATTATATTCAGCTGTAATTAGAGTAAACTATCTGCATGAATTACTGTATGTTTGGTTTAGTGATTTGTTTGGAGACAGCCATTTCTTACCAAAGCACAGACAGGAATTTGCTGTCTAGCTTTGTACATTTGCAAAACACACTTAGTGTAAAATTAATTAAGTAGGGCATTAGAAACTTATCATCTGGTCTCAAAGGAGCTGATTTTAAAAGTAAGCATGTTTTCTGTAGAAGGTGACATCTTTACATTCAAACCCAATGTGTGATTCATTCTTCAAGTTTCGTTCTTGCTTTTCTTCATCAAAACAGAGAGGCATAAAATCAGGTTCAACGTAACTCAGTATTGAGGTAATACTGAAAATATGTGATCTTTTAAAGGCCAGATTTATTGTTTGGTGGAATTAAGTGTCCAATCCTGGAAAAACAGCTTTTCCTTAATTTTAAGGGTCGTTCACAAACACAGTAAAGTTTTAGTTCTCAGTGTTCAGAGCAAGTTTAGAAATCAGGCTGATAAAGAAGTTAGGTCTGTGCTTTACACAAGGAAGAGTTCTGTGTCTTTTAAAAATTAAACTGAACACTCTTGGCTACAGCTGAGTTGCAGGTCCCACCTAAAGCTTTGGTTGTCTCCACAGCTGTGTCTCCATTCCAAAAAGAGCCACCCTTGGTGAGTGTCACACATTAAATTAACGGGCGATTTCCAACACATTTGAGCATTATCCTTAGCACATGATGTGTAGTGAAATTGTGCAAAAGACAAAAGCAAATCTGAGAAGTTCAGTGGTCTGTCCTTAGCTGTATTTTGTCTTGTGTGCTCTAGCCCCGAGCATTTGTTCTGCCCTTTCTGTACAGATGAACCACCTAGAGACAAATTGGTCAGATTGTGCCTTATACCAAGATTGACATTTTTGTGGTGCCTGGAAGATAGAGTTTTAAAATTCTACTATTTGAAAAACGGTCCTGATATCTGGGGAGAACAATACCTGGTTCTGTGGCAGAGGAAGGCTGTGGTGTGCTCCTGAGGAAGCAGTAGATCACCTGTACAAAAGGAGTTAGACTGAGGTCCTCTCAGCTGCTTAAGAGATTTGGGCTCCTTGGTTTCATCTATTCTGATAAAACAAATGCTCTCAGGTGGGGATGTGCAGTAAACCCTGGACCAGCTCTGAGCTTGTCTTTGGGTGAAGGCTCAGTTTAGTTCACAAACAGCTGCCTCAGAATGCATCTCCTGTTCTTTCTGAGTAATTGCGAGGGGTCACTGTTCATTTTCCTTCTGTAGCTGCTTTTCAGCTTAGCTTAATTCCTCCCACCACTGGATCTGACTTTAAAAAAAAAAAAAAAATCAATCCACTCTTGAATATTTTCAAGCTTCTGCTGGCTAGTAATGATAGAGCAGAAATGATTCCTGTCTTTTGGGTAAACTCTGTGATGGGAGAATCTTCAAGCTCTGCCATTCCCAATCCTTGCTTTCAGGCCCAGACAAGGCTATATCTTCTGTTCCCATGAGCTTGTCCTTTTATTCACAGCTTTTGGTGACAGATTCCTCCTTCCCTTCACTCTGTCTCAGTGGTTTCTTCAGTGTCTCTCCCTGGCTCTGTCACATTCCAAAGCAGATTATCTGTGAAGAAATTGTCCATAATGAACGAGTTTTCCGTACAGCCTTTTGCTTTTCATGCTCTGCAAAGCTTTTCTCTCTACCCCTCAAAGCAGCGAAATCAGTGTAGACCCTTCTTCTGCACAGACTTGCTGTGGGCAATTTAACCAATTTCACTTCTCAACCAGAATTTTCCTTCAGTGCATTTCTCTGTGCTTTCTTTAAAGCCTCCTGCCTAGTTTTCTCTCTCTTTTGGAGACTTCCTGCTGAGAGTCTGAATGCTACTGATCATGCAGGCAGGATTCAATTCAGAAAAACACAGCAAGCATAATTTATCCTTCAGCTTCCAGCCCCTGTGTTGTGTCAGGGTTTTGTTTCTGCTTTCAGTGAATGCACAAGCTCACGCCAAATATTGTTTGGGCTGCTTTAAAATGTGAGAAATTCTCCTTTCATCCTTTATATCCTGAACTTTTAACACAGAATCCTAATACACAAACCAAGCAGCACTGGGTGAAGAACTATTTTATAATCAGACTACAATATATTTAGAGACTCTATCTGATACAGGAGGAAAACTTCCATACCTCATGTATTGACCTCTGTTCTGAGCCAATAAAATAGAAGAAGTAAAACCCATTAAGTTTTAGTCTGAAGTGTCCTGAAGGGCCTGCTTTAAGCACCTGTCCAATGAATATTACTTTTTTGATTGTGAATTATATGGAATTGCAAGCACAAAGCACCTTCTTTTTAAGAAGAACCTGTCATGGGTTGGCGCTGGCGCGATGCCAGTGCACCCATGAGTGTATGTTTTTCCTAACAATCTACTGTGAGATGTGGTCAGAACAGAGAAGAGCAGGCCCAAGACTTGGAAATAGAAAGAAAACTTTATTAAACTAAATAAGAACAGAAATAGAAGAAAAAAACCTAAACACGCAAAAAACCTCAGAAACTAAAATCTCCCAGAATATTTCTTCTCCTCCCCCAATTTCCACCCTTCCACACTCAAACTTTTACACTTACACATTTCCTTCCATCTTACTTGCTCAAACAAAACCCTGGGTTCCCAATCAAAGTCATCATCCCTCAAAAAGAACCAATATTCCATTCATCCAGGGAGAGAGGAGTCTCTCTCACACCATAGACCCCCCCACAGGAAACACAGGTCCATCCTCCCGTGTTCCCACGTCACCCATGGCACCACCCGAAGAAGTCTGCCAGGGTGACACGCTCCTTTCCATGTCCAGTGCTCTCACCACCATCCATGGACCAAAGCTGCATATAGAGCTCCTTTAAGGATGCTTAGCCAAGTACCAAAAACTAACCATTTTCTCATTTTTGGGACAACAGTTCCCCCCCATCTTTCCTGTGGGGCTGAGGGTTTCAGGAACAGAGATCTTCATCCTTGAAGGCAGAGGGTGCCACCACACCCTCTTCCTCTCTTCTCTGTTTGCTCCACACTTACATTGGAAGGTCTTTGGCTCAAACAAACTGCATCCACCCAAATACAGTCCTTGTGTTCAGGAGGATTTAGGTTCAGCCTATGGTTACCATTATGCAAGAGAAGTCCAGCTCAAAAAGCCACTCCTCTTTATCTCTGCCCACCTGGGATTCCTTTCATCTTCTTTTGACATCTCAGTCCCAGGCTGTCTCTCTCTCGTCTCTCAAACCACCAGCCAAGAGAATCAGTGTCTGAAAAAATTTTCTTCCACCTAGGAAAGGGTTATAAGTCTCTGGCTCTGGCAGGGTCGCAGGCTCGGCATTCGCCCACACAGCCGGGCACCTTTCCCCCATCTCGCTCCTTCTCCGCTGCTGACTGGTGGCAATATCAATTTCAAAGTGGCAGTCTTTCCCTGATTGGGGGGAGTAACGAGGACAGAAGGCACCTCCGAAGTTCTCTACCCTTCCAGCCTGGATGGGGCTGGCCCAGCTCCAGTGCCTTTCACCCTCCTCTACCTCAGCTTGGCTTCATGGCTTCTCCCCCTACCCCACCCAGTCCTGTGAGCTGGGATCCTCTGCAACAAGGAACAAAAAGAGGGCATCCCTCTGGCAGTCCTCACTTTTAACCCCCTGTGTTCTCAGAGGCATATCCAACCTCTCAGCGGTCACTCCATGTGCCAGTATTCAAACCTGGCCACTGATTGGTTTGACCACAACTTCCTGGGAAAACTCACTTCCCCCTCAAACCAGGACAGTAAACAGACTGGAAGTTCGGGTTCTTTAGAGCAACCCAGCAGAAGTTGGATGAAACACATCTTAGTTCTGAGGTATTATATAAATTTCTCTCACTAAACATCTATATTTTAATTTTTGTGGTTTGAGATTTCATTGTGTGTTCAGACACTGAAATACTAAACTCTGGTACATGTACGAGTTCTTCATATTGAGAAAGGGCATAACATTGATATAATCAACATTTGGGCTACTTCTGAGCTTTCTCAGGGTAAGAAGCAGCAGACTGACAGTGACTTTACCATTCTGCAGTGTAAGTTTATTTGACCATAATATTCATCTGATACATTCCAAGCAAAAATATCATTTCTGCAGAATAGTCAGAATACAGTTAATTAGCAAAGAGCTGACCAGGCACAAACCCAGATCCCTCTCAAATGTGGAGAGGAGAGAAGGCTGATCCTGCAAGTTTGCTGTGTTTTTAATTGTCTGCTTGTGGCAAGCTTGCCCAGTAGATGCATGCACATGGTGCAGGTTATCAGAAGGAGTTCTAAACACTTCCTTAAAAAATCTGGCCTAAATTTGATTTCAGTTGCACAGACAACTTCTGTACATCCAGTATGAGCTGATCTTGTTGAGAGTTTTGGCTGTTCTGTTCGTTTTTTTGTACAGGTAACTTTGGTAAAAGGCCTTAAATAGCTGAACTGATTCAGCTGACCTCAGGAAGGCAGAAGACCATGGCACTTTTGCTTTGTCCTTAAAAAAAAACCCAGAGATTTTGCTGACAGGCTTCTGCTCCCAGCTTGCAGTAATTGGTGGCAAACACAAAGCTAATTCCTTATTACACAGCATTTTCAGGGGGTTAATGGGCAAGCTGTTGAATACAAAACAGTGGCCAATAAGGCAGCTCTTAGAAGAAAAAAGATCTGCAATTCACATTCTCCAGTGCTGCATTTTTGGTTTGTGTCTCTTATCTCTGTTCTCCTTTTTGTAGATTCCCTTTATTTAAAGTGATGCAAACCCCGAGACTGCCGGAGCAGGTTGACACAGAACAGTGAAGATTTGCTCAGTGATATCCAAGTTCTTTGTGTCCATTTATATCTGTAGCTGTAGGAAATTACAAGGCAGAAGAATTTGTTGCAGGGGAAGACCTGAGAAACCTGAGTTATTTACAACAGTGGAATGGATATTTTCCTTTTAGAAGAAGAATGAGAGAAAGTGAAAACACTTTTATCAAAGAGTTCTAGCTGCAGTAAAAGAAATTCTCACCCTTTTAACCACAGAGGAGAATAGATGAAAATAAAAATGCGGAGTTCATTTGTTGCTTCTTACTCTGATTTCATCCCAGTTGTTTTTTCTCTTTTATTGACAGCTTATTTTTCAAATTAGGATAACAGCATCATGTCTTTTCTGAATTGTGTATATTTAATTCTGTTTGTCTTTGGGGCTTTGTGTTAGCATAAAGGAATTCTTCTGAAATGGAATTTTCTCTAATGCCGTCAAGGGCAAGCTTTGCAAACTGAAACTCATGTGCTCTGATGATTCCTCTCACCCCTACTTAGCATCCTTACTTCTTTGAAAAACCAGTGCTAAAAATAATAACAAGAAAGCGCAGCATAGCGAGGCTCTGAAAAGTTTGGCACTTGAGCAGATCTTGATTTTTATGTCTGCAGACAGAATATTTTTAAAATTTGAACTAACTCCTTTTAACTTTATGGGACATCTATGTAAAATGGAGACAGCTACATCTACAATACCCAAAACAAACACTTCAGACTATATTCTGCCATCTGTTTATTATTTTTATTTCCGGTAGTTGCTGCAGCTGTGTGAAAGAAATTGACTTATTTTTGAATACTGCTAACAAATTAAAAGCAAAACTAACATGCTGTAAGGGCACTGACCTTTCCAAAGGAAGAGCTGGAGCACAACAAAGATTGACTTTATTACAGTCTATTCCTTGTTTTCACAGCCAGTCCCAAGGGTGGAATTTCAGACAAGCCAGAACTGCAGACCACCTGACAAAGCATTAGGAAGATATTTCATCAGAAAAAAAATATAGATCTGGTAGCAAGGTCAGGTGCATGAACTACAGCTTCACTGTTCTCAATGATTTATGTTGATTTAAGTAAAATTTTGTTTATTTCCTGTTGTGTGATAAATATTTCCAGCTACTGCCTAGGAATCTGAAGTTAGGGTGAATTGCCATTTTAAAGGGAATGCTGTGTGCCAGAATGATTCTGGAAAGCTTCCCAACTGACTTCCCTACAGGTTACTACTGTCAGCTGCCAGACCTCAGGCTACTTTTGACACTTTCATCCTCATGACTTTGTGGGGTTTTTTTTGTTTGTTTGTTTGTTTTTGGTGTTTTTTTGGGTTTTTTGTTGTTTTGTTTTGTTTTGTTTTGTTTTGGTTTTTTTTTTTTTTTTTTTTCTTTTTTTTTTTTTTTTTCTCCTTTTTGTGTGATNTTTTTTTTTTTTTTTTTTTTTTTTTTAGCCAGTATAATGTGCATATTTGAGCCTTTTTTGTTTTGTTTTTAAATTTTTATTTTGTGTGAGCATTTCCCCTCAGTGTATTTGCTGTGTAGAAAAGGGTTGAAGGTGTTTAAGACCTCTCTTGAGGCTATTTAATGTAACCCTTAAATACTTGGGTTTGAAGTTGGTGATGATTTGGACTTAGATCTGTAAACTTGACTTAAAATTACTGCTCATACCATTTTCTGGTGGAAAACACTCTATTCTAGGTCAATAGGAAGTTAACTGTGATGTCCTTTTTCCTGACAACATGCTGAATCATTTGTCATGTGTCCTGCTATGTGATCAGGACTTGTAACAGTTTTGCATCTCACATTTCAATAGCTCTTTTTTCTGAACCCTATTTTGAGTAAAGTCTGGGAGAAGTTATTAAGTAGCTGAGGAATACATCGATTTTGAGCTTCACTAACATCAGTATCTTGCATTTCCATATGGAAATTGCTTTCCAGAACTCCAGCTGAGCCATCAGGATGCCCCTTCTAGTTCCATGTGCATTTTTAAGTGAGGTGAAAGCCTGGTTTTTTTTTCAACAATTTATTTTGGGTAGCTGGGATAGAGAAGAGATGATGCAGAAAAAATACGCTTGAACACACTTGATACTGAAGGAACTGGGAGAATATTCTTGGTGGTTCATTGATGGGTCTGTGGGACAGAGCCCTCTGGGAAGTTGGGGATGTTTCCTGGATCCACCTCCCAAAAGAAGAGGGAACCCTGAAAACTGCCATGCCTGTAGAGCAAATGAATATCTGTAGTTTTTTCAGCTGAATCTGTTAATAGAAGTTGTCAGGATGTCTATTTTGTATGATCAAAGTGGATGAGGAGATTCCCAATATTGGAATAAAAACAAAAAAAGTCTGAATTTTGTTTATTCTTCCAAAATTATCAGATTGCACTGAAAGGCTCACTTTTGATGCTCAGATGAATATGAGTGCACCTGAAATGTCTTAAAAATATTTAGGGCAAGAAAAATTCCACAAGGATCACTTTAATAGTTATTTCCCAACACCTTGACATAATTATGTTGACTGATTCTTTGCTAAACAAAAGTCAGTGTGCTTAAATTCAGTCAGATTAAGTTTGTTGAAAAGTTTATTGCTTATACATGTAATTCCTTTATTCAGGTTCAAGGCAGTTTCAGAGGGATGGGTTGTGAAGCCATGCTAGAGTAAAAAACACTTCATGGCAGATTATTGTGTGTTATTCATTTAATTTTTCAAAATATCAAACAAACCTTTCCTTAAAATCTGACACATCTAGAGCTTAGCATTGTTTGCTAAATGTTTTGCAATCTGAGTAAGGAATCCTTACAGGCAGATGTACAAACCCACCAACAATGCAACCAGAAAGATAAATCAGAAAAAATCCATGAGAGGACCTTGACCTTCGATTTCATGAGGAAAGAATGCCACAAACCTACCTGAACCACATGGAGGTAAATGAGGCAGGGCTACTTCACTTTTTCATTTGTATTGCAAAGAAGAGCCTTGTAGTGAAAGACTACTTGTAGTCAGGGTTTTGAAGCCATTCGAGGATAAAAAGTAAAAATTGTGTATCAAAGTTTCCTGGTGGAATGTGAGAAAAGGTGAAATCTGACAGAAAATATGAGGATAAACCTCTGAAAGGTGAAAGACTGAAATGAGCCCAGCATAGCATTTTTCCTTATTCAGCCTGGTGTGCTCCTCCAAATAAGAAGAAAAGATTGACTCTGAAGTCACAGAAAATGTGACTGATCCGACCTTGTACCAACTGCACAATGATACATAATTCAGCGATCGGGGGTCCAGGATAACCAAACAAAACACACATTCTGTTCTCCTGGCACAGGAGAACTCTGGGCTTTTAAGTCAATGGTAAATATTGTTTCAAGTGAAAGCACAGGTCAGGCAAAGATGAGGGTCATAAACTTCTGATCTGGGGAATGTTGCTGTTATTTGTTTATTATTGTTAAGAAAAGCATGACTTGAACAGAGAAAGGATTTAACTTCATATAAACTTCTTAGTGTATAGGATTAGTTAGTCTTGGATGTTATCTCTAAAAATAGCACTTGAGAGTGCCTATCAATTAGATTTTATGACATGAAAATGTCATTTCTGAGAGAGTCAGATATTGTACGAGATATGACAGTGCCCAGAGACCAAATTGGGAGCAAAATATTTCTGTCTTTCCCTGAGGTGTCAGTTGAACCCTAACTTTGGATATAGGTTATGTAGACTTAATAGCTGGTTGATTTTGTTTGGTTGGGATTGGTTTGCTTTTTTTGATTGATTCCAAGGTCCTTAAAATACCATTCAAAAGCTGTCTCCAATTTCAGCTGCCTGTTTTTGTACAACAGGTTAAATTCAGGAATGACAGAGATTGTAAATCAAGCAGGACTAGAGAGAATGATGCTTTTTTCTTGTCCACACTGGAATTTTTACCATAATGTGTCTATCTCTGCTGTTCTCAACTTCCCTTTTCCCTTCCCCTAATTTTTTTTAAATAAATTCTTCTCTTAAAGATAGCTAAGTAAAACTAGAAATTTGTTCACCAAAGGTTTGGACTCCTGCACTTTTCATTCTGTATTCCCTGCTTACACATATGCTGGAGAAGGAGGATTCTTTTGGCAAGTGAAGGAAAGAAAAAGAACTGGATTTGCAGGAGGCTCTCTCTTTACAAAGTCTCACTGCTAAGAGTGAACCTGCAGGTTCATCTCCACACTCAGAGCCTAATTTTGTGATTTTTCTGGAGTCCAGGAACGGGAAAATGTCACTGAGGTAAAACAGTGTTGCTGTACAACGTGCTGCTCAGTGCAGGATTTGGGGCCGCATTCTGTGTGATCAGATTGAAATCTGTAGAAGCTTGAAGAAAAGCTCTCTGGCCAACATTTTCTCACTGAGGATTTTGGTTTCAAAGCTTTTGTTTCTACAGAGAGTTATGTGGGGGCCGGTGGAGAATCTGAAGCTGAGAATTAGTTAGGGGAGGTGAAGTAGTGAAGCACTTGGTGGAAGAAATCATTGAGGACATTGGTGTAGGGCAGAGAAGTCAAATATGAAAAGGAAGGAATCTTTTGTAGAAAATATAATAAGAAGGCATTGTGAAAGTCCACCCTGCTCATTCTTACCTATAAAATAATGTGTTTCAATCATGTATGTCAAGTATATGTGGATATAGTCACTCACTGCTTGAAGATGCTGGCAGAAATGTTTGTGTATTGTGATCTGATAATACACAATCATAACTGAATTGGAGAAAAGCTGTTTTTCTTATTAGTCAATATGTTCCATAGAAATCACTAGGAAAGTGATACCCTTTAAAATTTTACTTGCCACAGAGTAACACATCTAACAATGTGCCTTGCTGTTAATTAATAACCCAAAATGTGCATATCGGGTAAAGTCTTGGCACCACTGAGACCTATCAGAAGAATTCTGTTGTTATGTGAGGAAAATAATTTTCTGGGAGAACAATTTCGTTCGTTCAATCATTTTTAACCAGATATATGTTGCCGTTACCACTGCCTTTGCATTGTCCTTTATTTTTTTTAATCTTGAATTAATACCTCACACCAGACCATGTTGCGAATGTCAGAGGATCAGTGATACAAAAAGAATTAGCATATTCTCATGAGAGATAATAACGTTCTGTTCAGGTCTCAGTCCTGGACATGTCAATGCTGAGTGACAGGAGCTCACATTGCACTGGATAGGCAGATGTTATGAATAATGGTTTGCTTAGTGAGTGTCGACATTTCTGTGTCTCCACTGGGCCTGCAGGTTTCAGAAGCAGGTCTCAAATGCTTATTTTTGTTTCTATTGCATCTTGATTAGCTTGATGGAAGCTCAAGATGTGAGAGGGACGATATGGACTGAACTAAAGAAATGGGAGATAATCAGTAAATGTAGTCTTTCATCAGTTCCTCTCCCAAGTCATATTTTAGGCTATAAAACCAATACAGCTGTGGCTGGATTTGTGAAATGGATTAAAATACATCTGCACTCAACACCTGAACCCAAGTTGCATGTACTTACTTAACCTCGTGTAGACTTGGTAATAAATTGATTTATATGGTGGTAGGTGACGAAAGAGTGAGCTGGGAAAGTATTTAACTCTGGTTCTTGGCATGCTGCCACTAGTAAAAAAGAAAAAAGAATTTCAAATGTGGTGCACATATGAGAGTTTATTTCCCTTCACTGTAGAACAGCTTCATGGATTTCTCTTTCTTCCTTCTTGTGAAATGAAACAAACCATCACAAGAGACTCTCTAATGGAGTTTCTGCTGAGTCCTACATCAAGAGAAAACTCTGATTTCTTCCAAGATTCCCTCTTGGAGATTTTTTTGCTTTGTTAGGAAAGAGGCTAAATAATATTTTGAGGAAAAGAAGTGTTTGAATGTCACATTGCTTATTAGTGGTTGATGGGTGCCTACGTCTTAAGAGACACCTAGACTTAAAAAAAAAAAAAAAAAAGTCAATATATTTTTGCAGCAAGGTTTTCCTGTTTGCATTATTCTGGGTGCAGTATTGTGGATCAGAGGGACTCAAGTGTGGCAGAGAAATGTTATTTTCAAAAACAAATACTAGTGGGAGAAAAAGAGAGAACAGGAATTAGAGGCTGGGAGAAAATAGAGCAAGAAGGGAGATTTTAGCAGAGACAGGATCACAGGATGGAGGAGATGGAGAGGAAAACCCCAGAACTGATAGAACTGGTGAGAGCAAGAATTCCAGTTCTTCAAAGTGAACTGTAAAAATATACATATTTCAACCAGAAAGCCATTGAAAATCTATCTGACCCCAAAGGAGCAGACCCATCTTGAAAAGGTATCTAAGCAGTTAACCCATCATTATTTTTGTGTTTTGTCTGTCATGTGCTTCAATTGTCAAATGTCACTGTTCTCACACCTGTTCTGCTGTGACAATTATATATACAACAAAACTGTGCTACAGAGTTTATAAACAAACTCCTTTTTGTGGACTTGGCCCCTTGTTAGGAAAAGGTGAAAACAGTACCAACATTTCTGCATTACTTTACTTTATGTAAAAAATTAATTAATATTTTGAATATAATAAACAGTGCTGCCTTTTCTTTCTTGCATCCTCAAAATTAAACATTCATTGCATCTATGATAAACTCAAGGAAAAAATACATATTTTTTTTAGTGAAACCCTTTCTGCTGTTTAAACAGAGGAGTAGGTTTAGCAGCGAATAAAACTTTAAATCTGTTTTAAATGTTTTTGCTGTTTTACGACCCAACATTACAAAGCCAGTAGACACAGTAATAAATGCTGTATGTTCCAAGCATTCTACAATCCCTTCTGATTATCCAAGTGTAACTTTATTTTCCTATTCACTTGTTGTCAAGGAGTTCATAGCTATTAACAACTGATGTTTGAGGGTGCCATCAGCCCCGTGACTTGATGTGTCAATAAAATTTGTACGAGGCGTGAGCTCAAATCTCAGAAGTGATTGTAAAACCTCAGTCTAAATAATATGATATTAACTGAGACACTAAAACAAGAACATTTATTACAGAATCTTACTAAAAATAAGTCAAATGCTGAAGAAAAATTTACTTTTTAGGATTTAAAGGGTTGGAGATAAGCAGAGATTATGTCTTAGTTCTGAAAGTTGGTGGTATAGGATTTTTATTGACTGGTTGTTATAAACTGTGGTGGCAGAACTCTTGAGCTGGTGTTTGTCAAGTCCTTGCCAACTCATGCCGTGTTTCTTTGCCTGCAGCTGTTTATTGCTCAGTCAAAGCATGAAATATGTAATAAAATAGAGTCAAAGTACTCTTAGAATTTAAAAAAAAAAAGAAAAAAGTTGGAATACGCAATATGCTAAGGTTTTCTGGATGAGCTTAAATCTAAACACTTGAATCTACTGTAGAAAAATGCTCTTCCTGTTTCTGCAAATGATTTCTCTTTCTCCCACAAAGATTTTAAAAATATTAAACTTTATTATGTGAGAGCTCATACTGCAGGCTTCCAGCAACCCCTGAGTATTTGGTGACCTCAGGAAGCATTTGCTCTTCTTTTCTAAAGAAAATTCTTGAAACCTAAAACAAGCACTCTCATGTATGTCTGAAAGCAAGTCAAAAAAAATCTTAGCCTAGATGATTTTTGGTCTAGGGCTATCAAAACTTTTCTATTATAGATTAAAATCTTTAGTTCTTTAGATGAAACAACTTTATTTCTTTAGGTGAAAGTATATGGACAAGAAACAGCCAACAGCCATGATGGGAATATTCAGGTTTCAGGACAAGCTTCTTATCAGTTCCTTGATACCATTTGGCTGCAGGTTTAGCAGAACAGTATTGTTGAAATTTTCTGTTTATCTCTGTTTCTAGATCAGGAGATAAGAATTATTACTATAAAAGATATTGTATTACTGTGTTAGGGAATGAAACCAAAAATATCTGACTTTGGGAATATGACCTGAGCTTTGCCTTTGAATTTCCTTGCTATAAACTCAAAACTAGAAAAAGGAAAAAAAAAATCCAGCCTTTTGTGGCATGATTTCTTAAGCATTCTGCCAGTAATATAATATTTATATTTTGCCAAAAATATAAATATAATAAAACTGAAAATACAAATGTTAAATGAATAAAACATCTTGTGCCAATATTGAATTATATGTACTTAATAGTGATGTTCAAAACAGCTTTTTATTCAGGTTTTACTGTAGACAGCTGAAAATAAAAATATTTATTATGGTCCAACTATCTTCGAAAAGCTTGTTTTTGTATGTGTGGTATGTGTATTTGTCCATGTCCAGAAAGAAGAAACAAAAATAGAACTTGGATTTTGAGTTCAGGAGGGGTTTCTACCTTCCTTGCCTCAGTTTTCCCCAATGCTGTTGTGAAAAAGTGCCATCTCTGCATGTCTGACAGTAATAGGACCAAAAATCAATGGAAATTTTGTGTATTTGCAAATCTTTGTTTGTGGTGGTGTGTAAATATCAGTGTTTGTTGAAATGAGGAGCAGGATTTGACTTGTTATATGTCTAAAATGTCTGCTGCTAAGATCTTGCAGAGTTAATGCTTATAAATACCTTGCTGCAAATTGAGATGTACCTGTTCTCTAAAATATTCTATATTTTAGTTTCATCCTACCTGTTGCACTGGGAACTCTGTGACGTGTTCAAGTGTGTGGCAGAACTTTACAAAACGTTTTGGAAAATGACAGTGGCATATTTTAGATGGAATACTTGTGCTAGCCTTTATCAAGTTGTCATTAATATTGCAGCCTAAACTTCTGCATCTAACAAGAAACAGTAATATGGAAAGGACAAAAATCCTCAAGTAAATTCAAAGAATGAATGTGAAGAGGTCTGTATTGACAAAAATCTGATTTTTTTTTAAGTCAATATATGCAGAGTTTTGTTTGTTTCTTTGTTCGTTTGAACTTTTTTTTTAATATAGGCATTTTTAGATTTAAACTGTGTCTATAACTCCCTTACTTAATCTCCCTCACAATGGATTTCAAAGGTGTTGCCAAAAAAGATGTTTATCAATCGTGTCTTCTCTCGTTAGTCTCAATTTTGACAACATGGGACCTAACCAAGATTCCCCTTGTCTTCAGGGCGTGCAATGCCAATTGCATATTTTTTTCTAATAAACTCAGTAAGAATTTTCCACTCCAATTTGTTTCTCTTTTGTAATGCTGAGAATTTAATTCTGTAGTGTTTAGAACAAATTCCAATAGTCTGTCAAAGAACTGAGATACAAAAACTTAAATTCTGAGACAGTGGCCAAATTTCCAGGTTTTTTATGTGAGAAAAGTAGAAATTCTGGTTTCACTTCAGGGAAAAGTTATTTTAGCTGTAGGACTAATCAGGCTGTGCCCAATGCTTTTAATAATTGCAGCAGTTGGTCTGAATTCTGTTCTGTTTTTATTTCCTTAAAACTTTCATTGATTCCCCTGATGTCAATATACTTAATGAGTTGTAAATCAGTGCCAAATTTAGCTCCTACCTGAAGCACTAAACCAACAAAAGCAAAGCAATTCTGAATTCACTAAATCTTAATGTTGTTTTAAAAGAGTTTTTAATGGGGTTAATTTCTTTAGGTTTTTCTTTCTCTCGGGGTACTATAACTTGATTAATATAGTTTCCTTCCATTTTGACATTGTAACACGGTCTCATTAGGCCTGCAATGAAATTGAATTGCCGTCATAATATCACATCATAAAGGCATATTAACAAAATCTCTATAGACTTCTAGAGGAATCATTTTTTCCATCATAACCTTAATGTCATTGAAGAAGGCTCTTCCTGAGTGTGGGAAGAAAGCAGAGGAAGAAACAAACTGGTTCTGGGACTCATTTATAAGACCTAGATTTGTCTTGTGTTTCTTCCCAGACACGGCAAGCCAACTCATTTGAATTTTACAAATAAATACTGTGTAGTGTCAGTTATAAATCCAATCAATTCTATTGCTCATTGTTTGGGGAATTTGTTTCCAAGCTTTTAAGGCTTTATAAGCCAGTTATGCTTTGTTGTGTTGCAGAATCAGAACTCCCACTCTTCTTAGGCAAGCAAAATCAGGGTTATCCATTTATAAAATGACAAGATATCACTGACATCTTTTGGTGGCACACAGGAGATGACAAACTTCTATTTTTGATCCTTCCCTGTCTTACCCCTAAGAGAGATTTTAATCTCCTTCACTAATTTACTGATTTTAGGTCGGATTGGTTGACTGCATTCTATAAAGCTGAACTAAAACTGGGTTTGCCAATTGACTACAGGGCAGAATTTAAAACTCAGAGAATAATTTTTGAAGGTTGAGACTATTGCTAAAGTTTATTTTATGCATCAAGTTGCTGTGCTTTCATTACCCTTAATTGTTTTAGCAGTGTCTGGGTGGGTTAATCAAGGAAGCAACCCAGCCAGTAGTGGTACATAAAGTTAGACATATATATTAAATTTTATTAATAGGAGTAATATATTTAATGGAAATAAAAATATTTTCTTCTACAGAGAAGAGATAAATTATTAAAAAAATATTTGCTTAAATAATTTTATGAAACTGTGGTTTTCTTTGACCATATTCTGTCTTTTTTCAACTGCTCTATTAATTGAGAGATTTAAAGAAGGTCAGCTGTAATATCAAAATGCAGGATCTAGATGCAACATTTTTCAGTCTTCCCAAAGATAGTAAAGATGTTATTATAGGAAAGATTCAGATTCTGGTTGAAATAAAATTGAGTTTTCACTGAATGTTGGAATCCGTGACTCTCCTCACTCACCCAAAAGTTTCCTTCACACAGAAATTAAGGTAGAAAAAAAATATTACTATGAGCTGCAAATGAATCTCACCAGTCTCCAAAACAGAGTGAGGGAGCAAGGATCATTTGTAAGCACCACCGGTCTCCTCTTGTGCAGTGAGCACAAAGAAAGAACAGTTCCAGAAAATCCATGTAAGGAAACTGAAGGTTTGCAGGAGAAGTGATGCTGAGGTGTTGGAACTGTTCTGCGTTCCTTACTCCCCTACCCACGGCCAGTGCTTAACCCCTATAGTGCTGCATTTATATTCCCCTTATTAACACTTTTTAACCATGCTTCTTGACCAGGCTTGCTGTTTGTTGATTGTGAAGATTTTGCATGGCTTGGACACAGAACAGTTGCAGTTCTCACTGCAGCATGCAGATGCCTTGGAAGAGTGCAGGCTCCAAAACACAGCTTTGAAAAGCGAAGTGTCTAAAGACATTTGCATGATTAACTCCCTGACTATCCTGGGATGATTAGAGTCACATGTTTAAAGTCATTCAGCCAATTTAATCAGACTGAAAAGGCTTAATTTATTTCCAAGTGTTTAGTGTGATTATTGGTTTAAATCACAAATGAAAGTTAAGGACAACAACAACAACAAAAAGAGATGTGGGTGGTGCACCACTTATTACTTTATGTAAAGAGGCTTGCTGATATTTCATGGCATGTTCTGATGCAGAATGAGAGGCATATGAAGATTTTTATTTTTCATATTGGCAACTGTGCATTATGTTAAAATAAAATATGTAGCAAAAGCAACACCTTCCTCCTTGAATAAACCCCCACACCTCTTCCATCCTGGGTGATCACAGCCTGGATTTTCACAGCTCTTGAATCATTGAAGTACATTTTCAGCATGGAGCTGCAGAGTGCTGTGGAATGATGTGACAAACAATTCTCTTTCTCTCTTGATTATTCTTCCCAGTTCTTTTACATGAGAAAAAAAAAAAATAGGTCATACTCAGTACTGTTTATAAGAAACACTGAAAACCAGAAAAACGTCTAATTATAATGGGTTTGTGCCACTATGACTGTGCCACTTTTGTTTCGAAGTGTGGAAGCAGCAATGGTGAGACAAACCAAGTGGGAAAATATCCTTCAATAGCAGCAGCTTACTTCGACTATTTCAGAAAAACACCTAAGTCACAGAGAACTTACAGCATCAAAATTATCTTTACCTGCATGTACCTGCTGTGTGTACAAGCGCATGCAATATTTTGGACACTATGAAGTACCAGTGTAAATTTAGAAGGTTCTCTCTTTTGTTCTTGTTTTCCATTGCAATTGTTTCTTTCAACTCATTTGGAAAATGAATAGATAATTTTGGGGTTTGTTCCCAAGCCTAGAATTGTGCAATTAGGCCCCGGAAAGGATAAAAGTGCAAAATGAGCTTCAGAATTTGCAGAAGTCATATGGAAAAGAATAAGGTACAGCTCGAGGCGAGTTAAATGGACTCTATGTGGGTAGTGCCACAGGTAAAACTGCCTTTGACTTGGGGGATTCTCAGTGAATTTAATTTATTGGCAGGTAATACCATTTTTAGGTTAGTAATCCCAATATTACAGGGTGGGAAGGAGGGGGAATACATAAACATTTTAAATAAGCAATTTGTGTTTCACCTGTAATCCTAAATTCCACCAGTGCCAGTTGTGCTTTACCCTGCTGGAGGAGAAAGTCCAGGGTGGTGGGAGGCTTAGCCATGTGCCAGGCAGAGATTTAAGTGTTCCATCTAAACGAGTAAGAGGGGGACATGGTGGAGCTCCAAGTGTCTCAAATTTGCTTCAAACAGAAAGGGAATGACTGTTTTTCCATTGCTCCTGGGGACACAACAAAGAATAATGGAATTAAAACAGCAGCAAGGCAGATTTAGGCCAGATATCACAAAAAAAAAAAAAAAAAAAAAAAAAAAAAAAAAAAAAAAAAAAAAAAAAAAAAAAAGAAAAAAAAAAAAAAAAATTGAGTTGTAAAAATCCTTGCACCACAGAATATATTGCTGGGGGAGGTAGTGGAGTCTCTGCCACTGCACTACTTAGGAGCAGACTAAAAAAGTCTTTGCAGGGGTAAATAAACTCAAGCAGAGTCCTGCATTGGCTCCTGAAGATAAATTAATTCAGTTCTCTAGGTTCACCTTTCTGTTGTGTAAAGAAACTTGATTTTAGTCATGAAACAGGTGTGATTTTGCTCCTGAATCAGTTGCTTTAGGACAAGAGTCAAGTGATATTTATCCTGTCCACTACAAGGACAAAGACAAAAGAGAGACAGGTTAATCTTCTTTGATTTCCAGGAGTTGAAATGCTTTTCCTTCAAGAAAGAGATTTTTATTTTGTTACCTTGTTACTGGCTGGGACTACAAATGACAGCACTTCATTTGTACCCTTTTCCTTTTGGTGTAATCACAAGTGGGTATATCTGGCGAATATTTTGAACTACAACTGAATGTCCCACTAAACTAAGGAGAACAACCTCTCACACTTAATGTCCTGAGTCCACCAGAGTAAATGCAGAATTAACTAAAAATGAAACTTTGTGATCACTGATGGAGTAATTTAATTTACAGAGGATAATATTGTGAGGTGGATTTTTTTTTTACTATGATGCCAGTTCAAGGTAGCAGTTATGCATTCTTTAACATTTGGCATTACAGCATGTGAAAAGAATGCCCCATTGAAAAGAGCAGACCATACTGAGCCTTCAAATTTGTCACTACTTCTTTCTACTGTCTCTTAGCCTGATCTTTTGACAATTTTATTAGAAAAGGTACTTCATTCTCACAGTATTTTAAGATACAAATTGCATGTAGTTTTTGTTAATTTAGGACAGATTACTCTTAAGGAGAAATCATGACAGAATGAGTAATTTTTACTTTGGAACATGTTTGTTCCATTTGTGTATTTGGGTGATGCACTGAATCTTTCACTCGATGAATTCACAGTCCGCGGTGTCTTTCACTCTGGTGACATTGTCACTGTCTCAAAGGTGTTGCTGTCTGGATCAATTTGTCTGAACTCAGCTTGATTTTTACCCTGATTACTCAGACACCATGTATTTGGTATTTCAACCCAGGAAACAGTTGGGGCTGAAAGTAAAACATTTTTAGGCAGTAGAGTTAATAGAACTAAGGCTATTTTTTGAGGCCAGAACTCTAAACTCACTGCTTCAAAATGTTCACTGTCAGCAGTGTTTGGGCTTATCTATGATTCCTGGTTTCATTGATGACATAAACAGATATTATTTGACATAATGTTGTCTGCTATTTGTGGGGGTTTTTTGTGGACATTTGGGCATTTTCAAAAAAAAAAGCTCTCTCCTTAATATTTATCTGAGCTGAATTCTGTGCCATGCCAGGGATATCAGCTGTTTAAGCTTACTGTTCAGAAACTGGCATCATTCATTAAGATATGTACCGGATGTAATAGCCTGGGTTTTAACAGGACAGGATATAAAGAAATCCACCAGGAAAGAGTTCTGAAGCATCACAAATGACAGTTTGCGCTATTTCAATTTTCTTGAAATTATTTCTAAAGTAATAGAATTTCACCTGATAATCATCAAGTGTCCTGAAATTATTATTTTTTTTTAATTAAAAAGATTACAAAGTTTATTTTCAGTACTGTGCTCAAAAACCATTTTTTGTCCACTGTAAGTTTCTATTACTACATCTATATGCAAATAAATAAAACAACCACATTTGTTTAGCTGCACAAGCCTGCCAGTTTCAAACAAGAAAATCCTCATCTCCAACTCAACATGATTATATTAAGTACAGGATTATGTATATAATGCATGCACAAAATTGTTCTCGTTTTACTTTCATGCTCTCTGTGCCAAATTCAATTTGGATTTATTAACTCCAGTCTGATTTGATAGTAGTCTATGGACCAGGAGAATATTTTTGGTGAAATTTTAACAGTCACATCACATTATGTAACAAATGTCTTGTGTCGTGTACTATTATTTCAATTGCAGGATGTTTGACATGATGTAATCTGATCTGAGGTACAGCAAGTGAAGCAGAATAATGCAGTGTGCCAGAAACATGGCTTATATTCCTGAATGTTCTGCAGCTTGGTGTCCACATTACTGATCTGGAGGTAAGGAATTTGTGTGTGAGTGGAAGGGCAGGTATGGCAAAAATATAGCAAAAAGGTAGCAAAAGTATCACAGGGGAACTGTTGTGCAGGAACCAGCGCAGTGAGGACTACACGTGTGTAATATTCACATTTCTATTGCATGACAGCTGCTTTCCAGCTAAGGTGAGTGTGTTTATTGCAAGGACAACACCAAACTTTGGAGATCTGCTGTCTCCCACAGATGGCTCAGCCCTTTCTCAAAATTCAGGACAAGCTCTATCACACTCCACATCTATATGTAAGTGTTTCTTGCTCTGTGAAAACCAGAATTTCACATCCTGAGCTCTGACTGTCAGGGAGTATCAGGTCAATGCACATCTGCAGATGTCTTACACTGTGCTTGGATCTGCCAGGATCTTGCAGACAATCAAGGTCTGAGTTTAACATCTCAGTTTGCTGTGTTCCACTCATTTCTCAAAGTGTACTTAAGCAAATGGTTTTACAAACATTATCTTTCCCCAGTTGCCTTTGTCAGCCACATAACATCCCAGATTCTTAATGTCTCTTCCAGAGACTCTAATTCTTTTAGACTGCCTGCTTACTGACAGCTGCTCTCTTCTTACCATCTTGTTTTCAAAGGAAAAATTAAAATGTTAAACAATATCTATTTTCAAAATCTTTGCTTAGTAGCTGGGTTCACTGGTGACAGCCAGGAAGTTGTCATTCTTTCTTCTTATGTTATAATGCAGATCTAGTGAGAGTAACCAGGGGAACAAGGAATTTTCTGTACTTGTAAGCTACACAAATGCATGCTGGAGGCATAGCAGGCTCCCTGTTATCTGTGTATCACTGAAGCTCTGTGCAAACAGAATATAAAAATAACTCATGTAGAAAGGAAAAGGAAGGCAGGGTGCACATTATGTAAATTGGCTAAAAAAGCCCTCAAAATTATTTGCATGAACTAATGTGGAACCTGAGAGTATAAGAGGCGTGGAGACCTCTTCCTGGGCTTTTGGTGATTGTTTCTGCCTGGCACTGTACATGTCAAATGGATGTGAAAATGTTTGCAGTGGTCAGGAATTTCCTGCTGTGTGCAAGGCGCAGTTCACAGTGGTTTGGGCCAGACCTAAAGCTGGTGTCTAAAACTGAAGAAAACTTGAGATTTATATATGATACTTTGAAAATAGGCAAAGTCATACTAGACAGTGCTGAGATTAATGAAGAGATTCTGGTTAAATGCACGGGAAAAGAGAGCGAGGTCTGTACTTTGTGGTTTTTGTTTGTCAGTCCATACATAGTCCAAGGGAGTAGAAGGATTTTCCTATTTTATTAAATATTATGAACCACTGGGAAGGGATCAGTCTCTAGGGGACTTTTCCATAAACCTGTTTCAGTGCCAGGGTACACAACAGCCTAAAACTGTGTGAAATGTAGGGGCAGAGCTCTCTGGGGTTTTAATACTCTTTGTCTTCTTTTTTTTCCTTCAAGTAAACCTGACACAGATTACTTTCTGGAATTCACTAGAACTGATGTTTTCAATTCTCCTTTTGAACTCTGTTAACATTTAACCAAACTCATCTTGACAGTTTACCAGATCTCTCTGGGTTCACTGAAATCAACATGACTCTCAGTCACTTGACAGGGATTGGTTTAATTTGCAAGTGTGAAATGGTTGTTGCCAGCTATAAGTACATAATATATCCACAAAAACAAGTTTTATTTTCAGGCCAATGACAAAGATACTTTTCACTACGCACAGCACGTACCTAGCAAGTTGAAAATAAAATAGAAGGCTATCAATCTCTAGGCTTGGCTAAGTGCTTTAAGGATCACTCTCTTCAGGGTACTAACTCATTGATTAAGCACACAGACCATTTACCAACTACCCCTGACAGTTAATCAATAATTCTTTGCTCTGTTCGCCAGCATTATCGATATTTAACATTCCAAATAAAATGCGTCTAATTTTGTCTTTACTATATTACTTCCATAATTAAAAGAGAATTAGCAATCTGTCCAGAATTACTTTATAGACTGGGATGCTTAAGCAACTCAAGCTGTGGACGTTAAGACTCAGCTTTCAAAGAGCTTGGAAGTAGCAATAATATCTCAATATCACAGCCCAATTTGGAGGTGAATGTGGGGAGGGAATTCATCGTTCAAAGACACCTCTGAGGAACTGCTTCAGTCTGACTGGGTGATTGAGTGCTTGTGCAGACTCAGGAGTTTGGTGTCCTCTCTCTTGCCTCCAAAATAATTTGCTTTTTATCTTAAGTGAGCTATTGAAATTTTCTTTAAGAAATTCCTTTAAAATAGGAAAAGAGTTATTAAACTTTACTGACACTTAGATGTCATTTAGTACAGATGAGACCACAGTGAACTGTTCCCCACATACTTCCCCCCAAATTCTAAGGTCGTGAACTATTTCCATCTGGGTTGGTTTGGTTGGGGTTTTTTCAACAGCAACAGGTTGTTGAAGCAAGTGACTTTAAAAATTCTGAAATGTGTATTCTGTCCAGGAGAATGAGGATATTAGTGTGTCATCACATCAAGTCCAGAGTTTGTGACACTGTCTAGAACTTGCCATCAGTTTCTTCTCATGTCTGAGACATCCTTTCCAACCTCTATCTAAAGCATGAACTATCAAGTGGAAATGAAAGCACACAACTCCTAAACCTCCATTCATACAGCCATTAGCAGTGTATGCAATGTTCACAACACAATTTATCAGCATCTGTCTGGTGGATTGATACATGACTGACAAAATATCAAAATCAATACACTGGGGCCAGATTCTTTAACAGAGGTTCAGTGTATTTCAAATTGTCCAATATATAATAATTGGTTAGTCTGATATTCTAATAATTCTTGTACTAATTGACACTCATTTTAATAGTAATTCTGCATTCTAAAATTTGAAAGTTTCTTGTGATACTCTATAAATAAGAATTCTGATGAAAGAAATAATGAAGATTCCTGTGAAACTTGTCAAGTCAGAATCAGGATCACAGAATATTCTGGGTTGGAAGGGACCCACCAGCATCATCAGCACCTAACTCCCAACCCAGGATACATCTTCCTGCCTTGGGCTCTTTCTGTGCAAATGCAGGAAATGCGCGGACTTGTTGCATGAATTGATCTTGTACTCTGAAAGACTAGAAGCTGATTGGTTTTCAGTTTCACTAGAAATGACCCCTGACAGATTTTTCATTGCCTTGAGACACTGTCAACTGAACAGGATTTCCTTCTTAACCAGGTCAATCCTTTTCATTCAATAATGGAATAGTGCTGTGTTTTGCAACAAACAGAATAATGTCACAGAGGGAGTCACTCTGCTGAGGGCTCAGGATTGAGCCCTGACAGGCAAATAGACACAAAAATGTATGAATTGTGCCATGCTTTGTTCTCTGTGGTGGTGTAGTAACTACCAGGGCTGGCAGCACTGATTGTGTGAGTGCAGAGATCTCAGCATGGCACAGCAGTGTGGTGTCAGCTCTGCTGGGCTCTATTTCACCAAATGACAGAAATCACAGAATGTTGGGGGTCGGGAGGGACCTTAAAACTCATCCAGTGACACCCTTGCCATGGGCAGGAACACCTTCCACCATCCCAGGATGCTCCAAGCCCCTTCCAACCTGGCCTTGGACACTGCCAGGGATCCAAGGGCAGCCACTGCTTCTCTGGGCACCCTGTGCTAGGGCAATATTTCGTGCTACAAAATGGCTGAAAAAATTAAATCTGTGCAGGCTGCATTACAATTAGCCCAGATGTGCCCAGCATTGTTAATGATCTACCTTGACTTGACTGGCACAAATACTCTGAGATGAGAAACAGTTCAGAGGATATGGGAGAATTTCAGCTAAAAAGGTGCAAAACAGCAGTGCAGAATTTGAGCAATGAGTAGGTGATTACCTATAATTATTAGTATCACATTAGTATCATATTTTTATGTAATGTGCAAGTGTGTTTCATGTAAATGTCATGAGATTCTATTTCATTTAATTGGCTACTCTCAGAGTGCTGTCTTAGAGCATCTCAGGTAGGAAGGTTTACAATATCATGAGCTTTAATTATAAACCTTAATCATGATCCTTCTGGTTCAGTCTCTGACACTTCTGTAAATGCTTCCTTTTTCTGCATAAAACAAAACTTTTCATTATGTATTTCTCTTTTTCTAACACTGTTTTAATTAAAAGTTCAAGTAGAATTGAGCTAGTAGCTAGCCAAAGTAGGAGCTCAACATGAGCATGGTCTGATTTTTTTCTCAATCAGTTTTATCCTAATAGCAGAGCTGGTAACATCCTCCAAACCTTTATCATCTTTACACTTCAATGGAGAAATCAAAGCTACTGTCAAAAGACACATAAAGTCATTCTAAATAATGAATTATTAATAAAAACAGTGATAAAGCTTGGTCCTGTTACCAGCAATGACAGAATTCTGTTGAGTTCTGTGGGGTCAGGGCTTGCCTCTCATGACTCCAGACAACATAGAGAGAAAAGGCAGCTGAGAGCTATTTTTGCATTTCACAGTCATTGGGAAGTTTTATATCCCTTTTTTTATGCTGAGTTGTTTGAGAGGGGATCATGTTCAGTGCCAGGAACTGCCCCTGTGTCTGCCTGGAAACAATTTCTGATCTCTGAATAAATGATTACTTGCAAATAGTACACTGATATCTGTAGTCTTTATCACCCCTTGTTTCCATCGTGTGTAGGATTTTCTTATTTCTTTTCTACAGAGAAGGAGCTAAACTGACAGCTTTGTGTCTGATTTGTGCCAGATAAAAATTTATTAGAATTTGCAACATGGTGATTATCATTTGGGATATTATGTGCCTGCAAAAGTCATTGTATAAAGGATTAAAAGCCTAAAAAAATGTTAATAATAAAGCCTCCAGATCTAATAACTTCAGAGATTAGAATTAATTGAATTAGTCTTTGATCTTGGGTGTTAAGTTTTAAGAGAAAAGTTCAGCAGGCATTTGTCATTCTCTTTCCAAAGAACCAGCCATTCCTAAGTGTGAAATGTATCTCTATGGCAAAAAATGGATATCCAAAGCTAGGCTGGAGAGAATTTTTCCACCCAGCTTTGTGTTAAGGCAATCAGAGCTGAAGTGATTTTTCAGTATTTATAGGTATTTTCAGCTTTTAATTTTAATTTGGAGAATGTTTGCTGTGAGATCTTTATTCACTGATGAGGTGTTAGTCAAAAGTGGTAAAGCCTTTGTGTTTGGGTGTCTGCATACTACTGTTGTGAGGATTAAAGTAATCTAAATTATTCAATATCCAGTACTATTATATATATTATCATGTTGTGTTATTATATTAGCCGATTCCCACTTACTCAAACTGCTCTGTTGCACAAGCTTCAGGCAGACGGAGAGCTCAAAACTGTTTATTTGAGATTATTATTGTTATGGCATATCTGTAAAGCTGTTTTATTTCACATTATTCGATCTTCTCATTTGTGTCTAATGCAAACGACCTCAATGGTTTTGTTTGGTGTTTTGTTGGTTTGTTTCTTGTGTTTTTTTGGTGGTTTTTTTTTTTTTTTTTCCAATTATACAGCTGCAGAACTGAGGGTTTCTGCCTCTATAAAAATCCAGGTATGAGAGTCAGAGAAGGCTCCATCTCCTGGTATTTTCCCTACTGTATAGGAAGTGGTAAACATAAATCATGTCAGCTGCCTGCTTTGCTACAAGTCATGCTTTTGCAGATAATTTTTTCTTTATATTTGTGTTGCTTTTTATTAGTCAGAAAAGCTGTAAAAACTCCTTCATTGCCAAGTGAACGTAGTGAATTCCAAACATAAATATTTCTTCCTGTCAGATGGGGATGTGTTATCTGAAGAGGTTTGCAATTACCAGGGAAGTTAAAAGAAAAAAAAAAAAAAAAAAAAAAAAAAAAAAAAAAAAAAAAAAAAAAAAAAAAAAAAAAAAAAAAGGAAAGGCAAAATGAAAGCAAAGCTACAGGAAATGAATATTTAGAACATGGTCTTGGATATTGTGCTTGTCCAAGATGTGCTACACTACCTGACAGTATCTTAGCAACTTTGAAAAACTACGAAAGCATCTGTAGTTATCTCTCTTACCATTCATTTTGGCCTGCAGAACATCTCCAAGCATGTCCTCACATCTCTGTGTGACACTGAAATGTACAAAATCCCTGCATTATGTTAGCTGTCATAATTAGTAAAGCACAGTGACTATTTCAGAATAAACAATTCATCCCATTAATTTATCCTCTTAAGTAAAATACAAACAAGGTTCAACACTTTTTCTTCCCCATTTTAAATTATGGATTGTTTGCAAGCATCTCTGGGAAATGTGGATTCCTTAGTCTTTTGAGTTGTGATGACTATTTCAGTTTCTCAGGATGAATTCTGTGATAGCGCTGTTTACCTCATTGCCTTTAATGCCTTCCTATTCATTAGTTAAACATTTTGCTTAACACAGGCAGATTTGACATTTGCCTCAGTACCTGGCTGAAACTAAGCTTTCCAGTAACTCTGAGCAATGTCCTTGCATTAAGAAAGAATTTAATATTTGCTATATTCAAAACCATAAAGGGTCTAATTCCCTCTCTCTTCTTTTATTTTCCAGTTTTCTCTGCTCTCCTAATGGAGAAATACCATCTTCACCCAAGTATATTTCTCTGAAACAAAGTTAGGTACCCTCATACATGTGCTTAATTAGCAATCTTAGTTAAGCCTGGCTAAGGAAAAGACATCAATGACCTGATTTACCCTGACATTAATAGGTAACTTTCCTTGGCTTCAGGGAGATTTGCTTTTGCCTGCTGACTTGGAGCTTGGGCTCCGTGACTTATTGTGCCATTAGACAATTATGACCAGGAAAAGGTAGAAACACTCAGGAAACGTCTTTATTGTTATCTTCTTCATCTATATCTGAGTGGATATCCCAGAAGTGACTGTTGCTGCTGCTCTCTCTTCCTTTTTTCACCAAGATATTCTTTTTGTTTGCACACTGGAGTATGAATTTGTCCCGTGTCTGTCAGTCACTAAAGACGGTCTTTTGATAGCTTCCTGGGAGAGAAAAAAAAATTTTAAAAAACTCTAAAATTAGAGGACCTGACCCCCTTTGATCACAGCTGATAGAGATAAAGTACTTGGGTCTGACAGAAGTGCTTTAACTGATTGGCAAATATAATAGGTGTACAGTTAGTAGAATAGTCTGCCCAAAATTGAGGTCAAGCATTGATGTTCAAAATCTAATAGGAAAACATATATTTTTGCCCTGAAGGAAGAATGTGGTTACTGTCAATCTAATCTATGTTAAAATCGTGAAAGAACTGAAAAAAATGGTGCACTAATGAAACTGTTGAGTGTGGCAGGTGAAACTTGGCATTCAGGAGCAAGACAGGCCCCCAAAATAAAAATCTAATGCTTGTGCAGCTCCTTTACATTTTAGTTATCCAAGAAAAATAAACTTTTTGCAGTGGGGATAATGTCTATGGATTTTAATGTCTTAATTAAAAAAAAATTACTGTATATGGAACTCTGTATAAGATCATAGATACATATGACTGCGTGGTAATAAAAGCAAGCAGACAACAATCACATTTTGTGTCTTGGAGCCCATTAAACAATAAAAAGTCTACATGAAAACAGTTAATGCAAAATTAAATGTGTAAACTAGTGAGACAGGAGGGCCTGTCACTTAAGTAAGCTAAAACCCCTCAGGCTGGCAGGCAGCTCACCAGAAGCAGAGAATCTCAATTTTCCACATGACAGGCTACCATCTCATTTATAATGATATTTTAATCATAAGACATCCTTTCTTTAAAAAGGAGGGAAAAAAATCCAGGTTCTAATGAACAAGACAGAATTGAACAATTCTGTCATTCCTCCCTTCAGCTGACAGATATTGCTGTTGGATTGCAAAGTTTCATTTAAGAGAAAGTTTTGGGATAAATGTTTCCAGTGTGAACGAGTGAATGGGAGTCAGCTGTGATTATCCTTCAGCTCATTAGAGCCAGGCTCCTACTCTACAATGCTGACATCCCATTTCTAAACATATTTGAACTGGATTGAATTGTTCCTTTTTGATCTGAGAGGCAATGTCAGACTGGAGCCTTGGAAAGACCCTACTGAAATAGGTTGCGTAAAGTTTTATTAACTTCAGGATGAGAAAATATAATTGGAAAATAAGGAAGTGCCAGTGGTATTCCGTGTCAACCTGATTAATTGAAGTGGGACTTAAGTCAGATTGCTATAAACACCTTCTTCCCAAAGTTGGGTTATCAAAAACATCCATTTTACATGAAGATGAGAAAACACTGAGTTATTTTGGGGGGGTTAGCTAGTTTGAATATTTTAGTTAGTTGTAATGACGTATGTGGTGAAGGAATCCTGAAAAATAACAAAACAAAACAAAACAAACAAACAAACAAACAAACAAAAAAACAACAACAAAAACAAACACCAAAAAAAACAACCAACCAAACAAACAAACAAAAAGAAACAACAAAGGCGCAGGATGTGATTGCCCTGTTAGTTTTACTTATGGCACTCATATTTTGCACACATATTGTGTTATCAAGCTCGAATATTTTATTTTCAACCTGAAATCCTGAGTGTTTGTTTAGCTGGCCATGCTGCAGTGGTGTCAAGGTACCTGAAGGGTTTTGGGGGCCCCTAAGTGAAATTTGCAGCATAACTTACCAGGTTAAAAAAAAAAAAAATCACATTTTTCTCACCATTTATCTTGTTTCAAAATGGCTGTTACAGGAGAGGCATGAGTGAATATATCAAAACTGATTTTATTTAATACTTTCAATTTGGTATGCTTGATCAAATAAGCCACACAGTATTGCATCTATCCACGGATGGATGAGTTTGGGCAAAGCTGAAAAATTGATGTACATGGAAACAAGAGTAGCTTTTTAACGTACAAATCATTCATACGATTGCATGAACACTCATGATAAAAACAAACTATAAAGGGTAAACCAATTGCTTTAGAAAAAACTACTTATGATTCTTCAATAGCGTACTCAATTTTTTTTCGTTTTGTTTCAAGTTGATCCCTTATCCTTCAGGAGGTTTCATGAACAAGTAGGCTCACTGAAATTAAGGTAAATATTGTTGCCCTAAATGAAAGGGGTCTCTTCCAGAGCCTTCAGTCAGAGAGCCCAACCCCATCCCCGGAATTTCCTCCCCTTTTCTCTGTAACTGGTACACTTTGGGATGCTCATGGCCATGGCCGCCTGCACTTCAGGTAGCTCAGGGGCTGGCACTGCTCATATGGCCATTAATTGTGAGGTGTAATTGAGATTTTTCTGGTGCTATTAAAACTTGAGGCAGTGTCCGTGGCTGTTTCAACCCTGTCAAGGCTGGAGGAACGTGAATGTGGAGCTCTCTTTTGTTCTTTCTCTCATCTTGATAAGTAAGAGCAGCTATTGACCCTAGATGTCAGGAGTCAAATCATAAAAATACACCTGCACCTCCACTCTGTGAGAGACAGAGGAACTAATAATCCTTGTGCACATTTCTTTCATCTCTATTTGTAGCTAAATATTTAGATATCCAAGTTAAAAAAAAAAAAAAAAAAAAAAAAAAAAAGTAAAATTTGGTTTGCTTTGTACAAGACTGGACTGATAACAATATCAGAATAAACATATTTAAATGCTTTGAAAAGAAAGTAATATCTGAAGCAGACTAGTAGTAATTTTATCTTAAATAGGTTATCTCTTCAGTGACCATCATCTAATAAAAAGACGTTTGTTTCATTTTAGCAGTCTTGTCTCTTTTTTTTTGGCAGATTGGCTGATTTGAGAAAATCCTATTTTCTCTGTTCATGTAACAGACATTTGGGGATTCCTGTTTTAAGGAGAAATACCTGATAGTTATTTATGTTTGATTCCTCATTTTTTTCCCTTTGGGTTTTGAAATCTTTTTAAAACTAAAATCTTGGGAAATATGTTTTCTTTAAGCATTGACAGGGAATTATGAGAGAGGGTAGTATAAAAAATGATTTGATGTTGTAGCAAACTTGTTCAGATTGATTGTATTTACAAAAGTGATTCTTTTTTCATTCTAAAAGTCTGCAAAAATTCCAAATTCTGTTCCTCTTCAATAAAGTAAAATTTGAAAGTGTTTTCTATTAAAATGAATTAGGAAATGATGTTTTGTCTTCCTAGAGCTGGCCTTGGGGTGTTTTTAAGATTTTAAATGAAGTTCTAAATATAACTGAATTCTGTAACTTTTAATCGATGTCAGCTTAATACTCCTCATAGAGATTTGCTGAAAAAAAGCAAATTGTGTTATGCCACAAAAACAAAAGCATATCATGTTATGCAAGCATGGACACAGAGGCATTCTGAGAAAGCTGATGCGGTCCTGTCTTGATTTTTTTTTCCCTCTGTAGTAGATGAGGAAATGTAGCCACAGAAAGCTCAGTGGGTTTGACTGTTGTCAGAAAGGGCTTAAGGAAAAATCAGGAGTAGCAGCTGGAAGAAAGATTGTTTAATCCCTCTGAGAGGGCTGTCTCTGGACTAATTATGGTGATGCTAACTAATTTTATCTGCACATGGTCACCTTACTGACTCTTCTATGGATGCCACAAACAGAATTTCTGGAACTCTGATAACAGTGTAAATGTGAAATAATAATATTATTCTGAACAGATTGATTTGTGTTTATATGGTGCTCTTCATCCAGAGTTTGAAATGTCCTGGTGAACATTTGTTAAATAGCCCACCCAGCATGACTGGGATTTCTAAACCTTCCAAAGCTGAAAGAAACAGAATTGAAATCCAGAGCTGAGGAGCTCAGACTGGACCAGGAACAGGTGAGGATCCTGTTCCTGTGGCTTTGTTGACAGCCTTGGGATGTTGGGTTCAGTCTATCACCCTGCAAGGATGTAGCCTTAAGAAAGGATGCTTGACCCAGGTTCATTCTGCTTCAGCACTCAGGTGAGGCATCCCAGAGCAGGATTAACTCCTGAGAAGCTGCTCCAGGAGGTGACAGCTATTGATGGCACTGCTGTGCCCTGGTGTGCCACTCTCTCTTATGGTGGTGCAGCATTGAGCTCTCCTTTTTGTGCCCCTCAGGGCACTCAGCACCTGGAGGCCATGCCCCTGCTCGGAGCCCAGCTGACCTAATCACAGTTCAGCAGATTGGGTCCAAGGGCTGTGAGAAGCAGGCACAAAAGGTCCATCCATGCCCAGGCTCCTCCTGGTGGAATCCCGGCTTGTTCTCACCCTGCCCTGTTGCTGGGGCTTTATGGGTGACCTCTGGGTTGGGAACAGTCCTGGCCACTGTCCCTGGCTGTGGGAACTGAAAAAGCAGAGGACTTTCACAGTGTTGTAATAACCTTACATAGACAGAGGTCTGAAGCAGAGTTGAATTTTAGGCCTTGAAATATTTGGAGCATAGAAAGTTTCTGAGCAGCAAAAAATACAGAACAAGCAACTATTGCATACTGTAAGGTGTACGTGCAGTGTTTAGTGATTGGCTTAGGCAGATGCTTGTAAGCTTTTAGCATTAGCCTATTGGCTAAAAAACTTTTCAAAGGCCTTGTAACAAAGAAAACTTTGGCTTCTGTTGTTATGGTGTGAGTTTTACCATCTTTTATGTCTCCACCTTCACTGAGACTGATAATGAAATAAAAAACTCATGGAATGTCTCTTAGTCGCCCCATCCTGTGATCTGGCCCTGATCCTGGACTTGCAGCTCTGTGTCCTTGCCGTGGTGAAATCACCCCTTATTGCTGCATCCTGCCCAGGCCCAGCTCCCCTCCTGGAGCTGCTGCTCCTCGTTGGTCCCTGACGCGCCTGAAATCAGGACATGGATCCGGCCTTATTCCTGCTCTTTGGTTGTGCAGACAGAGGACATCAGGTGGCTCTAGAGTGTGAGAAATGGATTTGCAGAGAATTCTCGAAGCCTGACAAGGTTCACATAGTCTTGTGCGTCTGTGTGCAAACTCTGAGATAAAAAATGCTGACTTAGAAACGCCATGGGATAGGACAGACATTGTTGAGAGAGAAATTGAACTAGAACTAAGTTTCAGATGATAGCCTTGCAAATAGACCAGCTACTTTGGAGAAATAGAACTGAGGAAGATGCATTGTAGCAAGACCATGTGGGGTAAAACAATAGGTGAGCAGTGTTAGAAGTATTAGTAGCATTGTGTGGCAAAAGCTAATGGGCTGAAAAATATTTATAAAGTATTGTAAAAAAGAAAGAGTTTTACTTCTGATACAAGATTGATAATGGAATAAAATCTTTAAAAACAGTTGCCCTGTCTCTGTAGAGCTGTGTTTTTCCAACACTGGAGGAGTTTGAGGTGCTCAGGCTACATACTTGAGTCCTGCTCCTCGCTGTTACACGGCTCTGTAATAGCAAACCCTCTGCTCCACAGCACTGAAAGAAAGCAATAAAAATAGTAAAATAAATTAGTAAATTAAAAAAGCAATAATTATAGTAAAATCAAAGCAATAGTAATAGTTACCATCCTAATGGACACCGCAGAAATAAATATTGTAGCATTAAAAAGTTGTTTGACACCTTCTCAAAAGAGCTAGAAACAAAATTCCTTGGAAGTAGGTGTGGAAGCTCTGTGTGGAAGGTGCATGTCTTATTTTCTTGCAAAAAAAATTCTTTAAAATATAACATAAAAATGCAAGAGACCCCAAGTTAGTTATTTGCATTTGAAAATCTGTGAGATTTAGACTGCATTTATACCTATGTCCATTGTAAGATGGTGCCTTAAACTCTTTTTTAGCTGACTGATTTGTTCAAGGTCACATATTAATTGCTGGCAGAGCTAAATAAAGGATCTAGGAGTATCTGCTCTCACCAATACATCATGCTCATTACTAGTTGTTTTTTTTTTTTTTTCCTGACTGGCTCATGGCTCTGGAACACTGTCTTGCTGATTGACTTATCACTTTTAGGTTTGCAGAAATACATAAAGAAATACATTGAAGGCTTCAACAAATAACTACACTGGGTGGCAAAGTATCCTTAACCTACTCTTTCTTATATAAAATTTCAGAATTATTGTTGATTTATGATGATATTGGTCAAACTTGTTTTTGGGGTTTGTTTTTGTTTGGTTTTTTTTTTTTTTTTTTTTTTTTTTTTTTTTTTTTAAAGTAGATAAAACTGTGACCTCATAATAGATACTGAACTGGTGGGAATTGCAAAACATCGTTTCCAGTGCAGAATATTTTGGTTTTGTTTGGTTTGGTTCGGTTTTCTTAATAGAGTTCTGAATAATTACCTGTGATTTCTTGGTATACTTGAGAAAAACTGTGTTTAGCTGTTTCTTTAGACGTAGCATGCCATGTAGAATGTAAAATTGTGGCTAGCTGGTCTGACTTCGACCTGATTTAGTTTGACTGAAAAATTGCTGGTGTTAGTGACTTTTCTCTTACCTTTTTCCTAGCTCTGTGAATGCACTGCAGTGGAAAGCTCTCAGTATTCTGGGAATATGAGGGGAATCATATTTTCATACTGTTTGTCTGTTAATAGAAATTAAGTTGTGTTTCCCATAGCTAATCTGAATCTAAAATATAATGAGTCAAATTGCTTGTGATCCTAATATAGTTAGGCAGCCAAAACTCCTGGGACTGAGCAGAGCGTTGAGACAGATTTGATGCAGATTATTTCTATGCTAATGTCTCTGTTAAATGAGAAGCAACACCTATGGAAACAAGGATCAGTTCAGAGGCAATGAAGGAATCGGAGATTGTCTTCTTTATGCTTCCTTCCCTGTGTTTCTAGTTACAAAATCCATTTCCAGTAGAAATTCTGAGTTACATTTGAGTGCATATAGAAACTAGCAACTAAATTACCTTGCATTAACACTGTTCACTTCCAGATTTTTGTGTCACAGCATTGCCTCTTTGTACAGCTCTTTCCTGTTGAATTCCTCAGCTTAGAGTACTCTTGTCTAGCTCAACTGCACTTTGAGGTACTCAGCTAAGAAAGTGAAGAGACTATTTCCCCTAAAATGGGAGAGATCAATGAAAACTGTAGATTGTACTTTTAGTAGCAGAGAGGGGAAAAACTCAATCTTTATCCTGCAAATATGTTTTATGAGCTGAAAATGAGCTTTCCTGCTGGCTATCCAGCCACTAGGGGAATTGAAAGGGAATGTTCTCCCTTCCACTGTTTGGAAATTCGGTAAGGGCTGAAACGGGCAGAGCAGAATAGCTAAAGAAGATTTGCTTCTCTTCCTGTCTGCTGGGTCTGGCTGTCACAGGGTGATTATCTTGTGTTTCCTTGTGGCTGCGAGTAAGACAAAGTGACTTCCCAGCTGTTAACAGGAGACTGACATTGAAGCAGATCTTTTACAGTCAATCAGTTTTCAGCAAAAGTAAAGAGAACGAAAATAAGAAATGGCTACAAAATCAGGAGGAAGCTCTGTAATTTCTGTCCATTACCAGACGCATCTTGACTGCTTGTTCACAAGCCCTAGAAAGCTTTAGGAGATTGATTTTGCACAGCATTAACAGGATTAGGTGCAGCCTGTCTTTATTCTGACATGTTTCTGTTTTGGACCCTGTGATGGGGAAGAGGTTTCTCAGGCTTTGGTCTCAGTGATTCAGAGAGGCACAGAAAGCCCCTCTGGAACTCAGAAAAGCTCATGTTTTCATTATGAAAACACTAAACTCGTGTACAGGTTGCTTACTTTGGGTCTGAATAAGGTGTGTAAGCAAGGAATTTACACTCAGATAAAACTATCAATTATCTGATACCCTGCATCAAACCAGACGGGCCTGAGAATTATTCCCAACTAGGCAATGCATTGCTGGTGATATCTGGAATATTACATTTGAGTTTGGGACTCAGAGATCATGAAGGGTATTGGAGAGTGGAGAGACCTTAAGTATGGAACATGGGGCTTGTGTGGTCTGGCAAGGATGAGACTCAGGGGGCATCAGGATGCTCAAAATAGTGTCAGAAATATTGCAAAGTCAGTGAGGCCAATTTTTTACATAGAGAAAGAGAGTAGAACAAGGATGAGGAGCTGGAGAGATCCTCAGTGCACTTCGAGACAAATTCCTCAGGAGGTGAGAAGAGGAGCATTGTAACTTGTATCATTAAAATATTAAAATGAAATAAAAAGAAACTGGAAGACATCATCAATTTGCATTGCTTATCTTGATTGTTTTATTTCTACATAAGAGAATTTGAAGTTCTCTGTATTGAACCAGAGAAAATCCCATCATTCAGGTTTGGACTTTTTTCTACTGAAAATAATTTAAGTCCTGCAACTGAGAAGTTTGCAAGACTTTGTTATCAATGGCAATTAATTTTTGCCTACATCTAAAAATTACCTTTGACAGATGAGATAGGCAGTGATTTTTAACATGTAATTGCCTTTTAAAATCATATTCCAGTTATTGGCTTACCCACTTCATGTGCAGCTTCAGTGCAACAAGAGTGAAAGGTCCCCTGTATTTTTGACAGTTTCTCTGTATTCAGCAGTTTAGGCTTCTCCCAAACCAACCTGCACATTCCTCAAAAGATAATCCTTTTTTATGCAACTACCCCAGGGGAAAGAATTTTTAATCATTAAAATATAATTCAATAAATAAAATAAAGCAGCTCTCTTTTTGTGATATCCCTTACTGCATTTGAATGAATCTCTTCATTCTTTCTTGCAAGTGAAACAGAACCAGGAAGTGCAAGAAATGCTTCTTTGGGGACAAATCCAATGTCAAAGTCCCTCCCTCATCCCAGCCCTAGTCTCTGCTGTCTGTTCAGCTGACAGGCTCAGCTCTTGTGGGCATCAGCCTGGTAGAGACACAGGGCCAGCCAGATCTCACCCCTGGCAAGCTTGACCTCAGTTTCCCTGGGAGGCATTTGTTTAACTTGAGGTGAGACAGAGATCTCCTCCCAGGTGATTTTGCCATTATTATGTTATGAACACAAGTTCTGCTCCCCTACAGGTCACCCCTGTTCTATATTTGGGCGTGTTTCTCAAACTTCTTCCCAAGCCTATTTACTGTTACCCCCACTCATTTCTGGTCTTTGGTATTTCGTCCTTTGTTGCAGTTTGTTCAAGTTTTAGGGCTGCTGAATGGTTCTGTACCCCTTGTTTTGTCTGAAGTTCATGGGTTTGTCCCAAAAGTTGTCTGCTCCCCAGAGCTGTCAGTTATTCAGCCCCCGGCCCTTTTCCCTGAAGATTATAAACCAATCTTTCCCCAAACCAGTTTTCATTTGTCCTTGTAATTTGTTTACCTTTCACTAGTTCCCTATTAGTCCCCCAAAACCTTGCTTGCCTTCCACGTTTTCCCAGCTATTGGCCGGAAGCTGTTGCTTGCCCTAAAGTCCTCCAGTATATAACCTTCTGGTCCGGTGTCCAGGGTCTGTCTGTCTCCAGCCATTCAAGGAATATACAACAGGCCTCCCTTTCTCAATCCTTGCCCTCGCCTGCACTGAAGAAAGATACATGAGCTGTAGAGCTGAAAAACTCAGAGACACCCTGCCCGCAGTGCGGCTCAGGAGGGGGGGTCCCACACAACATCAACCATTGCAGAAAACTGAGCTAGCATGGAGGCTCCGGCAGCAGCGATTGTCCTTACAGCGTGCAGTTCCTGAGCACTGTCCCTATTTCATTGTCCTGTTAAGGTGATTTTACTTTTCAGACACGCGATGGCACCCGTTCCTTCTTCAGTGCCACATTTGCCCTGAATATCAGGGAACCCAACAGACGTGTGGCAGCCACCCTCGCTGCGACAAACTCTGGCATGCCAGCCACAGAGCCATTGGTTAAATGATCCCGGCAAGCTGGAAATCCACTCCCTGCCATGTGTGGCGAGGAAATGGGATCATGTCAGCTGTGTCAGGCTCGTTATAAATTTGGGGATTCATCTGGAGCACCATGGCTTTGACAGACGGCCTCGTTTTCTTGTTTATTTAAAGAGCCGCGTTGCGGCTAAACGTTTTGAACGTACATCTGTGATTTTTAAAGGAGTGCTCTCCGTTTGATATCCTCCAGATATGCCTTTAGCAGCACTTAGCAGTGTAAAAAATTAATATATTATTATAGAAATTATGTGAGCTGTGGTTTGAAAGAAGTCATAGCTCTAACTAGAACATTATTTACCAGGTCACAAGTGTAAAAGTTAATGTACCAGAGCTTCTCTCTTTCCCTTTCTCTGGATGGATTGTAGCAGTAATGAACCTTAACTGATTTCTATTCATCTGGCTTTTAACTGCTGAGATTTGCAAAGACAATTAAAAATAAGACCTTTTATGTTGTCATCTTTTCTCCTTTCACTTTAGTTAATAATTTGAATCACAGATTTCTGTTTAACCAGATATTCAGGACATGAACAATAATTTCAATAACCTCCAGAGTGGCATCATGCTGAAGTGCAATTCAAAGGAAGGAAAAGAAAAATGCACTACAATGTGTCATGGTGCGTTAAGAATTGCAGGACTCTGAACTTTTAGGAGTGCAGTGCTTATGAGTTTAGAAGGTCAGTACAACTACCTAAATAAGAAAAATAAATAACAAATAGTAGTGCTTAGGTGAAGAAAGGAAATAAGAGAGGCTGAGACAGTCCAAATTTTTTTTGAACAGTCAGCCTTCTTATTTTTGAGCCTATTCCTGGCCACAAATATCTTTATTTTATGTGCACTTCATATGATAATTTAATGACAGATTTACTTTTTTGATTGGTGTTCCTGTGATTGACTTTTAGTGTGATAATTATTTTCAGATCTCTTACTTGGGTAGTTTCTCCATTCATATGTGTTCACTACTTGTTCTCCTTTATCCTAGGATGATATTTACCTTTTAAGAATTCTTCATCAGTATACTGAAATGCACTTTCTTCTATAGACAGTAATGGAGTCAAATGAACAGTATTTAATCTGGAATTAATTAAATGATGAATGCCTGAGAGTGCTAAATAATTGAGAGATTCATGTACTAGAACTACTTTTTTTTTTTTCTTCATTTCCTGATGCACTTAGACTTTCTCCAAGCATCTCAGTCATTCATTCTGAAGATCCACATAATGTGAATTATCTGGAATAATGGAGGTAATTTCAATGCTGTCCTGGCAATCAGCTGTGTCAGTCCTCTGTTTATACTTCCTCTTCCAAGTCTTCAGTTGATAATATGCCTGGGTTTCTTCTGATTTTTCCCCTAGATAATCCACATTATTTATGTCACTTTCAAGTAGTGCTGTTTCAGAAATGCTATGGCCTTGAACTACTGTGTTTCAACACTGCCTTTTTTATTTGAGGAAAGGAGTACTGATGGACAATACAGAGCCCAATTTCCAGCCAAATGGAACATCCATAATCCCTTCTGCTCTCTTCTCCAACAAAGGTTCATCTTTTAAAGAATATTTACAGGAGACAAATGTTTGAACAAAATACAGATGTTAATAGCTAATTACCAAATGGCATGTCTAACTATCCTGAGAAAAGGTGTTATCATGGGCATTTCACCAATTTGCAAAATTGTGGCACAATGACAAAAATAAGGTAAGGCAGAGGCTGATGAATTTGTCTCATCAAATATGACAGGCAGAATGCAATATTATTTGGTGCTTTTATGCCGCTCACCAATTACAGCAACTTACTGGGGACTTAAGGAGAGGTTAGGTCTGTACATCGATGAAACAAACACCAAGATTTTTAAGAAGGATAGATGGGGATGGGTCAGTCAGCATCAGTGGATTCACTCAAAGTCTGTGGATCATTATCTGTACAAACAACTCATCCCTGTAAAGTAACTTCAGTCTGTGCTTAAAACCTCAGCAGATGTCAGTGCTTGTTTCTAGAATGTTAAGTCTGGTCTCACCAGAGCAGCAGATTTTGAACTGCTAGGAGGCAAAAACACTCACAGATGTGAGCATCCCTGTCAATAGGAAATAATATTTTTCCTATATAAGCACCGTGTTGCATTTCAAAGAAATATGGATTTTATGCTCTCCCTGTAGCAGGAGGGGTCGAATAGACAACATTGGAACAAGTTCTGGAGGCAAACTGCCACGTGTGGAAGCACAGCTTTCCTTCTGTGATCAAACAGACTGCTGAGGAAACAAGGAATTAAGAAAGGTGGCTTTCACTGAGTTCTCACATCACAGTTTTGACCTGTAAAATGTTCCTACCCTTCATCCTCTCTTTTTGGTCACTGTTTAACAGTGTTCATGGCTGGGCAGAACTGCTGAATATGTATTTATTTCACTACACTTGCAGCATGCTTGGAGCAGGTCTATTTCACAGGGATACTTGGTCTGCCAGTGAGAGAACATTCAGTGATACTAACCTTGAGTGACTGGGAGCAGATGCCACAGGGTCAGCTCCTGCAAGTGTTTGTAAATGCTGCTGCCTGAATGGCATCCAGAATCATGGCCCTCTGTTAAAGGAAAATATCATTCATTCACACTATCAAAAATAAGAGAAATACGTCATAATTGGGTGAATAGACAGCAAAACCACTCAACAATAATTTATCAGGGTAATACCAATAGCATCTTTTTAAAATAAATATTCCTCAACATTCATTTTGTATTTGATAATCTCTTATATTTACAACACTTATTATCTGTGTAATTTTACACATTGGCATATGATTTTGTGTTGTAAAGGGAGTGCAAAGTAACAATTAAATTGCAAATGATGTCTGTTTAGTCCATCTTGTCCCTTTCTTACTTGATATTGTCTGCATGGTTTAAAAGCCTGGAAAAAATATCTTTTCATTCATTATTTTTGCCATTGGATCTTGATTTGTGGTTGGAGTTAAGCACTGCAAATATGGGGAAGATATGGGCCCTGCAATTAGCAGTTTTCCTCAGCGACAAAGGCAGCATTCCTGCTAAATGATTTGTTATGTTTTTAATTACTGGATTATATCTGAAATCAAGTATTCAACTTTGCATATTTCCAATTTGTTCGAATTATAGTCACATCATTATGTTCAAATCAGAGCACCCAAAATGCAGTTTTGCTCCAGGATAATTAACCAATGACTTTGAAATATGCAAGCAGGGAGTCTCATTTAGGTAGACAGCTCAAGAAGCAAGAGGAGCTACTGGTGCATTCCATTGCATTCTTATCTTCTGAAAACAAAGCTTCAATTTGCTTTGTTCTTGATTGCATTATTCCATGACAGATTTTGTGATCTATAGTTATCTTACATTGCTGCAACACTGAAACCCTTCACCCTTTAACATGTGCTCCTGAACTAATTGCTTTGAAGTTCCCCATAGAATTACTCCAGTGAAAAATAAATAGAGCTAGCAAGACAAGTTCAGTGATATGAATAGTAAGAATAATGAGCTATGTGTACCATGATTCTTGCAGTATTGCGGGCAAATTATTACATGTTGGAGTATTTCTCTACAGAAGGGGAAAGCTGTATCTTATTTTTTTCCTTATTGGTTGAATTTGTGCACAAAGATAGGATAGAATGTGTTTTTTAATTAATTTCCAAGTGATATCATAGCAACCATGTAGCAGTCATGGTAAAAGTGCTGGAGTCAAAATAGTACTTTTCCACTTTTATTTTCTGGTCCATCCATCATTTCTGTCTTCATTTAAACCTAGATCATCAAGCTAAACTACACCACAGCATATTAGCAAATGTAAAAAATTAAAATAATAGGAACAAACATGTAATCCTCATGCTGGCATCCTCCACTGCTGTCTTAATCGCTCATCCTTCCTTATAGCTACTCCATTTGATAAAACCAAAATAATTTCCCTGTGCATTTAGAGATAAATGGCACCAGGCCTGGCCTTCAGCTGTCACATATGCTGGCCACTATGGATATTAATTCCCTAATGATAGAAAAAATCTTGAGAAAATAAAAAAATGAACATACAGCTACATAACTTTGAAATGACTGCATCATTTTCTCTCTTTTCTGGCAATGTAGAGATTTGTGAAACAGATCCAAATGTGTTCTCATTCTTTTTGAGAGAAAAACAACAACAACAATGACAACAACAACAACAAAAATACCACAAAATGCAAGTTAGGAAATTATCAGGTTCCACCCACAGTGTTCAGGCTGTTTCTTTAGCCTGAAGGTGCACACACTTTTTGGGTTGTTTTCCTTTCCTCTCCACTCCCTGGGTTACTTTTCCTGCATCCCTGCTCCTTCCCAGCAATAACTGGGAACTTCCCAGCAATATCCCCAAAGCTGTGCTCTGGAAGGCTGGCTCTGCTCCCCAGAAACAGCCATAGGCCAAGGGGGTGTTTAAACCTTCAGGTGAACCTTAGCTGTTCCTGATTTAGGAAAACCAGTTTGCAGTTTACCCTTGGAAGGTATCTGTACTGTTTTACATATGGATGAATTTTAGGAAGTGTTGAATGTAAGACTGTGTGTTTGAATACTTGATAAGATAATGAGCTCCCCATGATAGCACAGGACTGAACAAAAGTGTAATTTATTGGAATTTCTGATTTTGATTACTGAATTTGTACTGGAAATTTCCCTCGTACTGCTCCCTGTTTTTCCCTTTAATCTCTACTCAAGGTGGAATGGTCATTTTCCCATTGGAATTCTTTTTTATAAAACTGCCTTTTTTTTTTTTCTGATCACCCTCTCCTATATAAATGGAATGAAGCAAAAAAGAATCATGACCCTCACTGAAAAACTTGAACAAATTTTCCTATTCCTAATATGAAGTCTGATTTGGAATATGCTCACATAAATCTATAGAGGAAAGGTTATAATTCAATAAATGTATTCTAAATCATTGATAGATTAATTTAGAAACAGGGGTTGGCAAGGGAATGTTAAAAATCTATTAATGTCTACCTTCTCTTTAAAGAATTAATATCTGTGCAAAGTTTTACAAGGTGATTGCTGGCACAATGTAAGTATTAAACCAGTTTATAGTGTGGAAATGGGTGCAGGTAATAGCACTAGGTGTGCAATGACCTTCTACCCGAATTTTGGCATGCAGAATACAATTTAGCACATCAGGCTGTGCTCGAACACGTTTGAAGGGTGCTGAGAATGTATTTCCTTTCTAATCCAGAGATCATTTTGTTTTATTTTGGTGTAAACGCAGTTCCACAAACAACGAGGAAAGTGTTCGATTAAAGCCAACAGAGAGCTCAGGCACAGTCTTCATTAAAGAGGTACAAAGACCACACCATCTGCTCCAACAAGTCCCAGCTCTCCCTGGGTTTGTTTGCTCAGTAGTTCCTGCTGGCTGGAGCCACCTGTTCACTTAATTAGAAACACAGCCTTAAAACACTGCCTGCTACAAGCTCTGTGCCTCTCCAGAGGTGAGCTTCTCAGGCAAAGAACCAACGTGCAAGGCAGGCAAAACTTTCTTTGTATCTTGTTTTGGAAACTCAGTGAATAAAAGGAGCAAATAAGGTGTAATGTTCAGAAAATACTTTTTTTTTTCCCCTTTTTTTTCTTTTTTTAATGTAGAAGATGTATTTCCTTTTTCCTCTTTCTCAGCAGTACTAGTTTGACTCAGTTAAGGACATTTTGCATTTCACTAGCATAAAGAAGAGGGAGCTGCGACCTTGCAAAAACATTAAATGCAAAATAAGAGAAAGTACAGCTTCTTTTTTTTTTTCTTTTTTGTTTTTTCTGTCTTTATATATCAAGATAAAATGAACTCAAAAGTTGTGTTTGGAACCTGAATGTAACAGAATGGAAGTGAAAGTTCTTAAATCTGATCTAAAGAATTTGTTCTTACCAATTAAAAATGAGAAATGTTCAGGCAGAAAATAATGTGGTTTATTAGAACAATCAGTTTAGTACTATGCAAAGCAAAAAAAAAAAAAAGTCTCCATGAACTTTGAACTTCACACACATTTAAGTCTTCCCAGAAAAGATAAAGTTCCACTTGGTTTTATTTTCCACTGGCCAACTATCTGCAAATGATATCAATAATATATCCAGCTGTTTTGCTGGGTAAAGATGACCCATTTTTCAAAATAAAAGTGAATTTAATAACACAAAAGAGAATATTGACATGAAATGTCAATTACTGGAGCCTGTTTCAGTTACAGCTGGGACATGTGGGCACTGTGATGTTGTTTTGGTGACTTTCCTTGTTGCTTGTGATCTCTTTGTCTGGATTGCTCTGGTTTTATATCTGTGTAATTGCAGGATTTTCTCTGCTGGATCCAGAAAATGGATTGGGATGGCTGGGACTGTGTATAGATAGATCTGTGTCCATCTCTGCTTTGTCTTGCAGAATTTGTGGGTTTACCACTGTGGATTTGTGGGGTAGACTTTTATCTCAAGCAAACACAAACATATTTCTGTGCAGGTTTTCCCAGCTGAGACTGTACAACCCAACAGCAAGTTCTGAAAGGGTAAGAACTCCAAAAATGAGTGTTCTTCAGCTGTATTTTGCATAACTATAGGACTAGATCATTACCATATTAAGAAATAAAAGTTAATTTTTTGGTACTGTTAAAATAGGTTATTAAATGTTGGACCTGCAGGGTGTGTCTCTATGTAACTTGCTTGCTTTTACACTAGCAATCTTAATGAATTCATTAATTACTTAATGGAACTTGAAGATAATAAACCTTCACTAAAATTTTAATATTAATTATGACTATTATCATTATTATTAGTCATTTACTGCAGGAGGGAGTGGAGTATGGCTGCTGGTACAGAATATATTGAGGAATTCACAGAATCTCTTAATTTTGTCCTCTGTTTAACTCAGGGCGGTTTCTGGCTGTGATGAGGGAGAAAGCTGAATCACAGAAGTGAATTATTCCCAGTTGAAAACTCAACAGTGTATACAGTTCTTCATGACCAGGCTATTTCTTGCTGCCTCTAATCTCTCCTGGTACTGTACTCTCATGATGTTGCAGTCTTGAATTATTTCTTGCTTTCTTTAATTACAGACCCCATTACATCCAGCTTCCTTTCCACTTGTGCTGTAGTTATTATTCTCTTTAACCCTGTAAACTCCCTTTGGGGTCTGCCTTCATTTTGGCACTTCCAGGGCTGTACATTCTGATTTCCCTGATAAATCAGATGTCAGCGGCAGGAGGAGGACACCAATTACCCTCTGAGTTTCTGAGCAGTAGGTTTCTGTGAACTACATGGGTAAAATTCTGCTTTTTACTTTGCCCATGGTCCATATATGCATGGGAGCTACCAATTCTGGCCATTTCTATGAATGCAAATGAGGAAGGACGTGGTTTCTGTCTCTTCAGTAACCAAGGACATGGCCCAGCATCTCCATTCTCTGAATGCAAAATGGTTTATCCCATCAGTTGTGTCACCTCTCTCTTTCGTGGCATCAAATCTGAGTGCAGAGATCAGAAAAAGTATTTTGAGTTCCCAGTTCTCTGCCACTCTGGGCCCAGGCTGTGTTCAGATGTGGACTAGGTTTTTCCAGAGGGGTAATTTCTGAGGAAGTTAGAATACAGAATCACAGAGTGGTTTGAGCTGGAAGGGATCTCAAAGCCCATCTAGTTCCAAACCCCTGCCATCAGCAGGGATACCTTCCAGTGTCCCAGGCTGATCCAAGCTCTGTCCAGTCTGACCTTGTATTTTTACAGGAGTATATATGTTTTTCTTCTTCATGTTTCTAAAAATTGTGGTTTTGTAAAACTACATCAGGGTTTAAATTCAAAAAATAAAATAAATAACTGCTAATGGAAACCCCACAGGCCGAGTAATATTCACAGGTTCCCATGATTTTCCCAAGTTGATTTAATTGGCTGTTTGACCACTGCTGTGGTAGGCAGACACTTTTAGTCAAATTCATTATGCAAGAAAAAAGCCAAGTGCCTCTTACATAGAAGCTGAAACATATATTGAGAGTTTGTTGTTATTTCTCTTTAAGTACCATAAAATATGGATGAATTCTAACAAAGAGGTAAATGTATCTGAATAAAATTGCTCCCGTGTATGTCAAGTTGATACAGCAGTTGCCATGGAAAACAAACATTGTACATAAATATTTAAATAAATAGTTGTATATTTAGAAGGGTAGTAAGCTATTAACCAAGATTTGGACACTGTTAAACAAACCCTGTAGAGAATCCTGGTGCTTTCAACCATCAATATATCTATTCAAAATTAGCAAACTTACAATTCAATAAATTGTTCCAGCCTTTAATTGGAGGTTGGAGAAGCAGGTAAAGGCGTAAAATAACAATAAGCATCAGAGTAGTTTTAAGAAGAGAAAAAAAAAGTCTTCCTAATCCATGCAGCTTGCCCTTACAATATTATCTTAGTTTGCTCCCGAGACTAAGGGCAATAAAACAGAAAATAAAATTTAGGTTGAGTTGCAAATTAAACATTTTGATTATGAGCTAAACCAACTATTTCAATATAAATCATTTTAGTCTTTTCAAGAAAACAAGACCCTGAATATTTTTGTTAAACCCAAAAGAAGATTAAGTGCATCTCTGTTTAGATTATGGGGGAGGCAACTTTCCAGCTACAGACAGAAGGGGAGGTCAGAGTGACTGAAAGGATTTGGGGCTAAAAACAAGCAAACAAAATGAATTATTTGGATGTTATATCACAATGTTTTAAAATAGCAAGTTTTGAAATCATTCATAAACATCAATGTTTTCATTCAGCATTTTGTTCCAAGGCCAGTCTGGGCCTGTAGCATTTTGAATTTAATTATGCTTAGCTCCTCAATGGTTCCCTCTTCCCTTTAAGTCACATCTCCCCAGGCTTATCCTAAGGCAGTTCAGATATTTGCTTCTCTCATTTAGCTGTTCCTTCAATAAGGAACAATTGACATTACCAGGTCGTTAAAATGACTTCCCAGTGCCCTTCCAGCAGCCCTGCTGGAGGACCAGCAGCCCCACACTCTTTCCTGCTAAGAACCTGCCAGTGGGTTTTGTGCAGGTGAGAATATGACCTGCATGTCCTCATGCTCCATTTGGGATTTAAATGAATGGCAGGGCTGCATCCCATGTGCGTCTAATGAATTAATTTCATAATTAATGATCGTCCATCACCATCAGTGTGGTTGTGTTTTTTCATGGTTCTGTGTGGTCACTCACAGAATCCGCTCCTGAACCTTGCACTTTCTGTAAAAGAAGATTTCTGTAGCAAAAAGAGTAATTGTTAATCAGGTGCCCTGTTGAGGACTAATGTTTGTCTGATGATCTCTTCTGCCTCACCCACACTGGGCTGGATCACTGTCCTTACAGCCCAAAAAAACTGAAAAAGTTAAATGACTCCTTGTTTTCTGTCTTTGCATAGATCACAGCTCAGTTTTATCTGCCTGTTTCCTTTTTGTTTTGGTTTGGTTTTTAACGCAGAATAGATAGCCACCAATTTGAACCAGTTTGTTTGATTTGTTCCGTCCATTTTTTGGGTTTTTTTTGTCCTTTTTAGTTGTTCCCAATTCAAGACAAGATTAGATATCTCTTCTCAAAGACAACTGAGGTCTCCTAGAATAGTTCAGAGGGAATTTGTGCCAGAAACTTGATAACCATAAATGCCACAAAATAGCCACCTTCCATTCTGTCTTTGATGCATTTGATGAATGGCTTAGGGAAATAAATAAATAAATTGCTGCTAAATAACAATAAACTAATTAATTGCTGTTTGTGTTTTCTTTCCAGGACATAAGAAACTCATTTGGAGCTCCCATTACTTGTTGGGTAAATACATTCAGAGAATAATAAATGTATAAGATTATTCGCTGTTCAGAGTAAATACATGATTAGTAGTTGTCAAAATGCACATTCTCCACAACAATAGGGCCCAACAGCTGCTTTGCTGCTCTGTGCCAAGGCTTGCTCAGGAACTCCTCTGTTCATGGCCCACTGAAGCAGGAGACAATCACTATTCCCTGGCTGCCATTAAATTGTGCAGTCTCAGAGGATGCCAGGTGTCACTGACATGGGGAGCACTGACAGTCCTCTGGCAGGAAAAATCCCTGAAAATCCAACAAACGCCCTGATTGTGAGCTGGGAGGGATGTTCCAGGCTGCAGGCAGGGAGGTGAAGGTGGAAACTGGGTTATTAACGTGAGAACTGCTTTGGATGAGCTGACAGGGAGCCTTTTTTTTTTTTTTTTTTTTTTTTAACAGGTTTTTTTAATATGTGGCCCAGAGATCTGAGATAGCTTTGTTGTTCTTCATACTTTGTGTAGCTCAGTTGTATCCACTGACACCAAAAATTTAATATTTGATGGGAAGAAGTTCACATAAACTATTAAAAGAGGCCAACACAGGTGTGACATGGGGGATGGATGGAGAGGCTTTGCTGGACTGCCCTGCTCAGTTCTAGGAACAGCAAAAGTTCCAATGGAAGCTTTGAAATAATTCCCCAGCCTTTATTTCTCTGAGGAATTTCTCTTAGGCATTAAGGCTACGTGATAAATAAAACACATCTGCTTCAGAAAAACTACACGGGAGAAACTGGTATCATTAATTACTCTTTTCTTTATTGAGAGAAATTAATTTATTGAGGAAAGTGATTTATTGGACATGCAAAGATTAATCGATCTTTTAATTTAATTTTATCCACACAAATCATAAGGAGTGAAAACAGCCTTAAAATTCTATCAAATAAGTTGGTGTGTCCTTTGATAAAGGAGGTAAATTGTAAAGAAAGAGAAACTTCATGTGAATTTTCCACTAGTTTATGTGGGGTTTGTGAAGATCTGCAGCTCTACTACTTCTCTGCTCTTTGGGTAATTAACCAAAAATAGGAGTATTGTGTGTATTCTGTGTTCAATGTAAGTGGCTGAGCAGGTTTAGAATGATAGGATTGCTTTGTTAACTCATAGAAATTTTTTATCATTTTGAAAAGCAGGGTATTTTCTGGCATTGAGTCCAAAATCAGGTGGGATTTTGGTTTTGGTTTTGTTTCTGTTTTTGTTTTTAGTTTGGTTTTTCTTTTTCTAAATTCTTCTAAAAACATCTTAAACAAGGAGATTTGTTACATAAATGCACATTGACTACTACATGTAGACTCCTGTTTCAAGGAGCTTCTTCAGCTTCTTCAGCTTCAAGAATTTTTTTCTGGTTTTTACATATTAAAACTTCTGGAAATAAATACAAAAATATAAAAATTAAAAACAAGTGAACATTAGTGCAAGTATGCACACACAAAATACATGTACAGGAGGTAAAAGTGAGTTGAGGATGGGATGTTTTCTTCTCCAAATCAAGTTGTGATACATAACTCCCTATTTGGTCACTTTCTGAATGTCTCTGATTTTCCTGGTGAGCTCTTCTTTCCCCTGTGCATAAAATCTTGGGCACAGGTATATTAATTAGGGGGAAAGACAGAGAAAAACTGTGTATTTTAAAGTGACATAACAGCTGCCAGGATCAGGTCAGAGGTAACAGTGACACCAGAACTTTGATTTCCTTAGAACAAACTTCACATCATAGGGAGTTCATGCAGAATTAATAAACCCAGCTACACCAGGCTAAAGACATTGCTGAAAACCTAAACAACATCCAAAGAAGAGATAAAAATTCTAATTCTCTGTGCGATGCTGTTTTTCCATGCATTGGGAAGGTATCCAGAAATTAGAACTTTTTTTTGCAAAAGAATCTTGCAAATAGCAGGAGAGAAAAATATTATAGTCTCTGAAAATTTTGTTTACTGTAGAGATCTGGGACAAATAGTGTTTGCATATTGCATTACCATCTAAGAGTAATGGCATATTTACTACACTGATACTAAAAGCAAACACTTTAATATTTGTAGTTATGGTTTCCATTTTTGCCTTTCCCTTTCCCGAGGCACCGGCAAGAAAAGAGACGAGAATTAGAAAAAGTATTGCTTTATGAAAAATTGCAAGGGTTGTAAATTACAAGTGTTGCTGGAGTTCCCTTGAATTATTCAGTGTTTTTTAAGGTTTTATGCTCTGTGTACAACAGTGTCTATGTTTATTTGATCTATTATTTTTATATAGTTGTCTGACAGTTCTTTATGAAAAAGAATAAAAGATGTGAAGCTGATCCACAATGTCAAATTTTTATCATGTCCAAATATTTTATGGTTCTGCATGTTTCAGATCAAAGAATTCTAGGTTATCTTTTTGCTTGTTTGATTTAATCTTACCAACAGTAACAATATTTTAGAGCTCATTTTTCATATACATTTTGCAAATGAAGTGAGAAGTCTAATTGTTATTTTTTAGCACAATATTTATTCTCTAAAAATATTTTGAGGTGGATATCTTTGTTTCAGAGTCTGATTTTCTGTTGAATAAAGAATTAGTCATAAAACATTTTTAGGAATTTTTTTTAGGATTTATAGGAAATCTTGTTTTACTAATATATTTACAAGGAAACTCAGAGCTTGTTCCAGGGAGGAACAGTAGTGAGGAATGTTAACTTGATTTTTTTTAACAGTATGGACTGATAATCTATGTATATTTTACCTAATTGCAATAGTTATAATGGTTTCAATACTAGTTTTGGTTCTGGGGATGTCTTTATTTTGTTTGCTGACTCCATTTTACCATGTTATGACTGCGCAGTTTAGTGCTTCATTTATCCCAGCTCAGGCTTTAGTGCTGCAATTCTGTCTCTACTCTCAAAAAGCTCAGGATGCACCTGAATATCTTTTCATAGGTGTCAAGTTTTACTCAGTTTTGAAATACGTCTTTATTTGCAGAAAATTTGCAATTTTTTTTCAGCTTTAGAATCAGCACCTATTGCATTCAGTATATTCCAGAAACCAGAATCAGAGAACACAGTATCTGTGGTGTTAAGTGGCATAAAATAGATCATACATGAAATTGGTTGGAAAATGAGTGTTTTCAACAGTGGGCTGGAACGCATTTTTGTTTCCATTGGTGTTTATTCTTTTGGATTTTTTCTGGAAATGCCTCACCTCTGCTGTAACTTTTATCAGCCTTCATGGATCTTGCTCCTGCTTGTACCAACACACCCAGAGCTTTTCACCTGATAGAAAGATATACAGGTCCCAAATGCTTCCTCAAGGAAAACTCCTGGAGACTGAAGTTCCTGCCTTGCCACAGATTAGAAAGCCTTGTTCCAGTCTATCACATACAGAAACGTTCCTGAAATAACTTATTTATAAAGAAAGTGCCTGATACTGTTCAGTTAGGGGGAAATCTGTCACTTGCTTTTAGAGCCAATAAAGGTGGATTCTTTGGGGAGAGCAATAGAGGAAATGGAAGTAGATTGACTATATGCACCTGCAGGAAAAAACTGGCAGGAATAAAAGTGTTACACAGTGCTCTGCTATCCCTTGTGAGACACAAAGGCCTGTGATGGAGAAATATTGAATCAACATCGTTCCCAGCAAACCTGATGCATGACAGTTTCCCAGTTTCTTTTCTAGCCCTGAAGAATATTTTGTTGGCTAATGGTAATGCAGGAATTGAGTTTTATGTCACCCACACACTGTTCAGGAGGGAAAAGTCTGTATTTCACATTTCCAGTGACCATCTAAATATATTTCTTTAGCAACTCAAGCTTTGCAGAGGGTTTATGTATATGGAATATATAGACTTTATGTATGTGGAATTCCCTCTGTGATCCCCCATTAATGCTTGCACTTGTGTTATTTCTCTTTTTGTCAGGTGAACTGAATTGTCTTGTGGAAGCAGAGATTCCTTTCTCCCTCCTGACTGCAGGATGTTTTAGATTGCCTAGGTACTTAATCTGGATTTTTAGAAAGTCATAGATGTTTGACCCAAGTATGCTTCTTTGGCTGAAACAAGAATCATGTCACTTGACTCTCTTGCTTATTTGGGGTTAGAAAATCCTCAGTAATTAGCAACCTGATGTGTGTTGGAGTATATGAAATGCATAAAATTTTGATCAGTCAAGAGAATGCTCATCTTATAACCACCTAAAATCTTTCTATGTGAATGCTAATTCACATATCCTGTAATGATTCTTAAAAATAAAACACTATTTTAAATTATTGTTAAAAAATGTGACTTTGGCAACATTTCTGCAAATCTTACTTTATTGAAGTGACTCCCCTCCCACAAAAAAGTTATAATGGAAAATTTACAGAGATTTAAATGAATACTGATTCATAGACTCAGTTTCTTTAGACAGTACATGAGATACATTAATTTAAACAACATTTTTACTTAATATTTTCAGTTGATAGATGGACGGTATTTAAGTAATTTACTTTCCCGTCTTTGTAGAAGCACTATTTAGAAGGAGGTATTATTATGTAGAAATATAATCCAAGTGCTTAAAAAAAGATAAAACTCACCAAATTGACATTGATAATTGATCAGTTGGAAGAAAAGCATATAGGAAAATGAAATCATCGTTGGAAAATCAGTGATAGTGAAAATCTTCATCTGCTTTTATAGAATTGTAGTGAAAAAGAGTTTTATTTTCATAAGACACATGTTGGAGATGAGTTTGGGAAATGTATTTTACTGTGTGTAATTGACTAATGGCTGAACATTCAGAACCTCAGAGAGATTCCCAAATCTTACAGGACTGATAAAATTGTTATCCAAACCCTGAATTAATGCTTACTGAGGATCATTTCCAAAGAGAATATCTATTTTCATTCATTAGTGAATGAAAAGTTACGGGCTGTGTTTCCCTCAGATGAACTGCAGAGGAGCAAAGGCATTCCACTTTTACATCCTGGATTCATTCCAGGAAAGTGTCTCCTTGAAAAAAAAGGGGAAATATTCTGGCTGTCACTTATATCAGGGCAGTGTGGGATACCTCAGACAACACAGAAATGAACCAGAACTGGTGTCTCACTGCTTCATGAGTTGGATAATTGCAAGAAAACTTGTAAAACCTGCAGCTGTCGTGTCTAAACTCACATCCTTGTGGATATTTCCTTTTGTCTGGGCTAAAGTTTGTTGGGAGCTCTCCTTGAAGTGTGAGCTGTCAGAGTTTCTGCTGGAACTTTGTTGAGAGCTGCAGTTGTCACTGTTGGGAGTTGGCCCAGCCTCACTGGCTGAGGCATATCAAATCTATCAGCAATTCTCTGCTCTGTCTTTGCCTATTTTCAGGGAAAGAGTGGATAGAAATTTTTCTATCTCACACACAAAAGGGTAAAGTACTCCCTGCCTTATACAATCCAGCTCAGAATATGGCTTTCTGAATGCTGTAGGAAAGAAAAATAGAAGAGGCTTTGCTGTGAATTTATCTTTGAAAGGGACTTAACCCTCTGTCTTACCCTGCAAATAGAACTGAACATCCTTTATTTCAGTTTTACTGCAACAGTGATTCTTAACTGCCACCATCCAAAACTAAAATGTGTTATTTTATAAAAGTTAAGGGCAATCACAAGTAAAGTCAGCCCTCCAGCCAGAGAAGAACCAATTGACTCAGACTGGTGTTTAGGGTAGTGCCTGTTTTCTTGTATTTTCTTTGCCTGTTGTGAAATTGTTGGGACTCACACATGCAACCTTAAAAATTGTTATTGAAAATCTCAATCCTTGTTTTCTTCCTGCAGGTTCCATTTTTTTCTCTAGGTTACATGGTTGAGTTCCTGCCAAAATTTACTCTGAATCCAAATCCATGCTTACACCTCTCTGTTTCCTTGGATAGCAGAGCAAGTGTGGGGAAGGACATCTTCATCCTTTAATGCAGATAAATTTTGTGTAACAGTAAATTAAATCTATAAGCACTGGACAGAGGTGCAAAGAGGGATTATTGCTTGTGCTTTCCCTCTTTTTCCTCACACATTCTCTGGAACTTCTGGTAATGACAAGAGCAGTGTGGAGTGGATATTTCTGGCAGTGGTAGAGTAGCAATTTTAGATTTGCTGGGAAATGAGTTTTGTGAAGAATATTTGGCAACAGCTCTTTCTGCAAGAGTGGAGAGAACAATAAATATGTCAATAAAGGCCACAGGACAAGAATCCATTTTGGGGAGGACTTGGAAAGTTTTGTCAGAGTTTCTGTATCAGCTTTATGCAAGGTGGTGAGAGGGAAAGTGCAAGTTAGGTAATCCCATTCTCATCACAGGGGAAAACAGAATCCAGTTTGGGCAAGTTCTGGTTATGATGAAAAGATTCACAGATTGGCAAATTCCTATTCCTGGGGACACATATTGTCATTTTTAGATTTATAGTAAGATGTAAACCTGAAAAATAGATATTTTTAAAAATCATAATTTATTTTTACGCGGAAGAGCAAACCAGTTCTTTTTAAACACCAGCACCAAGAAATTACTCTATTAAGGATATAATACATCTAATTTTTTTTTGTTATTCTGGCAAAATAAGTAACATTTAACACTGACAGCATGCAGGCCGAACATAAAGTGTTGCATGCAATACAAAATTCATTACAGAATCATTCCATATCTTTATATGGCTGAATAAATATCCATCCTGAACTACCTGTTGCTGATCTCTCTGTTTCCCTGCTGCATGTTGGACACATAACATTAGGATAATGCCCTTGAAAGAAATACTAAATCTTTGGGAATAACCTCCAAAACAGAACTCCTACTGCTCAGTTCATCTTCACCCCCTCTGAATAACCTTAGTTGAATTTACTCTTAGCACATTTCAGCATTGAGCCACAAGACTTGCACTTAGTCACTATTTAATAAATTAAGGCATATGCTTGATCTCCAAAGTGCCATGCCTATAATTTATCTAACGAGACACACTTTCATTATCCATCAAGATTTGATGACAGCTTTTAAAATTAAAACCATTAGAATATCTTAGAAGTTTCCCTTCATGCACACCTTTTCCTGTTGCCCCATTCATTCATTTTTATGCCTTGGAAAATAAATGTTCAACAGATTTGTCTTAGTCTTATCATTCAATTTAAAAATGGGGCTTATAAAAAAAAGATGGGCAAAGACTTTTTGCCAAGGCCTATAGTGACAGTTCAAGGAGCAACAGTGTTAAAGTGAAATAAAGTAAATTTTAGTTAGATATAAGGAAAAAAAATTCTTCCCTGTGAGGGTGGTGAGGCCCTGTCACAGGTTGCCCAGGAAAGCTGTGGCTGCCCATAAATATCAGTTTTTTCGTATGCAGGTGATGTCTCTTAATTTTCTTAGTAGGCTTCCAGATGGAAATTCAATATTTGAACAGGTCTGAAACACAGATTTACCTGATAATAATCACTGCTTTTGATCATAGCACAGGGAGGCATCACTTTGGCATTGTCTAAGAAGCTGAACTCTGCTTCAGTGTGTGAAAATATTTTCTCTGATTAGTGTCACTGTGAAAATAAGTTCTGATTAATTTCATTGTGAAAATAAAGGGAAGCTTGTGATTTTGACAATTCTAGGATTCCTCTGATCCTTAATGTAATTTAGGGCAATGCAATTTCACCCAGCTAAGGAACAAAACCTGTTTTCTCCCAAGGGTTGTTGAGTGAAAATGCTTTTGCTCAGTGACCTCTTTCATAGAACCCTTACTTGAGATAAACATAACTATTAACTGTAATTTTTTTCCTTCAAGACAGATATCGGAAAGCTATGACAAGATATATTTTCTTAGGAAACTCAGATCTGAGCAGGTATTTCATAATTACTTGTGTTCATAAAAGTAATAGAAACCTAATTTTTAGCCTATTGCAAAGCAATGTTTTTTCTATACTTCTTTGCATGCTAATACAGTAAAAGTACTAGTAAAAAAGGAGAAAAGGGGAGAAAAAAGGAGAAAAGAGGAAAAAAATCTTTGTGTTTCACAAAGAAAGTCTATATCTGACCATGGAATTAAAAAAATTAATTAGATGACTTCTGTAATAGTCTACTCATGCTATCAGTATCTGTTACACATTCTTCCTAATTTTTAGTTACAAATACCTGCAATTAATGTAATTTCTCACTAGTGTGAGAATAGAAATTAAATCATATTTTGTGTGACTGTACTGATGTGATCAGAGAATCACCTAACATGCTTCCCTTGCCCTTCTCAGCTGAGAAGTTCCTTTCCTAAGTAGAAAATGAGAACTTTTCCAAATAGTTTCGGAGTGGGAATTAACAGTGCAGCCATATGTATGTAAATTTTATGCATTTAGAACAATCTCATGAAGTAAAACAAATGTGTCTGATAAGAAAACTCTACTAGAAAAGATTGGTGTATCTCTTGTCTCTTGTTGATTGCTAATGGAGCATTTTCATGCTCTGAATTCACATCACCAAGCTATTATTTTGACAGGTCCTAGATGAAATACACTTCAGATTTTTTTTCCCTTTAAGAAAGTAACTTACAAGAAACAGACTTATTCTCTGCCTTGCTTATAAGTCTCAGGCCCATCAAAATCCCTTTTATCTGCCTTCAGATTGTGTTGGTTGTCAGTCTCTTTACAGTGGCTTAGAAAGCATTCAGGCTTGTCAACTTATCAAGAGTAATCTGGAAGAGCACAAAGGAATTTCAAACATTTCAAGGACTATATAATGGTAAGATACATCTACTAGGAACCTGAGAGAAATTCATATTTATTGGTATGCAAAATAAAGCCATTCAATACCCTGAATCTCTTACAACCATTTCAAGGTGTCTCACAAAAGTTCTAAATGCACTCTGGGTTTCTGCAGGCAGTGCAGGTGTATAAGGGCAGTACCTGCTGGGTTTGTGAGACTGGGGAATGGATTTCAAGTAGGCCTGCTCCTGGGAAACGGGGGATTTTTAAGATCAGATATCTCTATGGTCTGCTTAAAGACAACATTTTATTAGTTGAAGACAATGCATGAAATGTGACTGTTTAGTAAGACATTAATGCTCTAAGGTGACAGAGTGGAGGTGATTTCATAAGAATGGAGATGAGTCCACAAGAGAATCTAATATACAGTCATTAATATCGCAGGGGAATATTAATTTCTGAAACTCCATCGGTGGAATGTTATAGGCATGACGCTCCCAAGTTATAGGCATGAACTTTCCCAGTATCCCAGTAGTGGGAATTGCTTTGGTGTACAGATCTGAAAAAAATAAAAAAAAAAAAAAAAAAAAAGAAAGTCCTTTCCTGCCTCTTACAAAAACGTGACATAGTGGAGGAGCTGCTTCTCTCTGTTGGTGATTATCAAGTGTGTGTTTATTGGGTATTCTGCCCAGCTGTCTCTGCTAAAGAAAGATAATTATTAGATGGTATAAAAAAGCCAGAAACCTGAGTTAACACAAAGATACAGGGCAGACAAAAAAGGTAATTTTGCCATCATTCCCTCTGGAGGTTGATTATCTCTGAGAGCACAGTTTAATGACTGTGGAATAGTTTTCTGCTTGGAGCCTTTTCAAAACAGTAACTCATTCCTCTTTATCAGACTCCAGAAGAAAGAGGGAGCTTGACATTATTGCTGTTAGAGAGATGTAGGCAAATGGGTTAAGTAACTTCTCCAGCAAGGCTGGTGTAAAACCTGACACAAAAATCCATAAATAAAGCACTTGATCTACTGGAGGCGAGAGTTTTAAAGTACATATTCAATCTGCTGGGCCACTCTACCTTAATATGTAGGGATATTGCTTTATCTGGGTGATAATGAACACAGAGATAAGTACAGACATCAACTCACACATTAAATTGAATAAACATATAGTTTTGAGGTTTTTTCCCTCATATTCTGAAGAAATAGTGTTAAATATAAGAATTTTTGCTAAGATTAAACATTTAAAGGGATATATTTAATTTCCTTCCTAACATGCTAGCATGTTGATATAAGGGAGTCATTCAGATCACTATCTGTGATTGCAGATAGGTCTCAGGTGGTGTTTTCAAAGAAGTCTGAGGACTCTGAATAGTCCTGCTTTTCAAGAGTTTAACTGTAACTTTTGGACTGGCTTATGGAAATTTATACTTTCATATAAATCAAATTTATCTGCTCACCTGGTGACAGATTCTATCGGTTCTGAGTCTGAAAAGAATTTTGGTGGGATGTCCAAGGACTGGAGGTGTGATCCTGTGGATATTTATAGGAGTTTATTACCACTGTGGAGTTTTTTTTCTCCTCTTGCCCTACTTAATGCCAGAGCAATGGATCGTGTACGATCAACAGCACTATGGTTTCAGAATTTATCCCAAAGATGTCACAAAATCAGTACTTCACTCCCTATCAGCTGTGTCAAAAGCAATAAATTTTTCATAATTTCTTTGGGATGAGAGACTTATTAAAGTGTCTTATCAACATAGCCAAGTTTTATAGTGCCATTACAGATTTCCAAAATTGTATGACTAGGGGTAGTATGAGAGGAAAGCTGTAGCTATTGCAGTAGCACAACATAGTGCCACAGAGCTTATTTTAATTTCTAAAAAAAGTTACTCAATAAAGAATTTTTAGAGCTTCTCTTATTTTTTAATTTCAATACAAAAGCTAAAGTCAAAATAAATGTATAAAAGCCACTTTTCCTACAAAATTAATCTCATCACATTGTAAGTAGTGTTTATTTTTAATGGGGGCAAATATCATTTTACTGTAATGAGTTTCTTGATTGTAATTTAAGGATATTTCCATTTTGAGCTGTGACATGCACGAGTAGAGATTTAACAAAAGAGAAATTGATGTGTTTGTGAAATAGGGGTAGTTCCTGCCTGAAGGAGTGAGATGAGGTTCCTGACATGGAAGTGAACTGAGAAGATTTGGGGATTAACATTTTCCAAGGAGTTTGATTATTCAAAAAAACTCTGGGGACCAGTGAACATAATTTCCTACTGGATACTCCTTTGAAGATATCACAGCCTTTCTGAAGCAGAAGAATAATGCGTTGTTAGTTTGCTCTATCGTTATTTCCATATTTATTTTTACTCCTGAAATTCAAGTAGAAAGGACCAACCTCTTTAAGCCGTTTGAAAAGATAATTAAAATAATAATTTCTAGCTAGAAACTAATGTTATCAAAATGCTGATGTATTCAAGGGGACAAGTAAATCTAATTTATTTGTTTAAAGAACAGTTCAGGTGAAGTGGATGAACAGATTGATTGGAATCTCCAGTACAACAGTGGAAACAAAGCAAATCCACAGGATGAAATGGTCTACATTAATGAAATGATTCTACTTTGGGACAAAGCCTATTCAAAATGAAGACGGAAATATATCAATATCATCTTTGAATGCATTTGAAATTTTTGGTGTGACTTTTCTTTTAGGCAAAGAACAGTGGAGAGATAAAACTGATTATATTTTAAATATTATACAACTGATTAAATTTTAAATATTTATATGTATGTGTTTTTTCTGTTTGGTTTTTGTCATTGGAATTATTCTTGATTTTACATTGGGATAAGACTGAACTGAACTCCTCTTTTGAAATAAGCAAACAAACATGTTGGTTTTTAATTCTAAAAATATGTAAATAAAAAACCCAGAACTGCCATAGTTGAGGAGAAAAAAATTAAGAGTATTAAGTAGTTTCAGTTGAACACAGCTGTAAATCTTAAAATCACTTCACTTTGTCATTACATATCCAGTCATTTGTTTAAATTTGCAAGAATACTGTTCCTTTGGGTTTGTTATTTGGAAATCTCATTACATATAGAAAGCACAATTGGTTCCACTGTTTTTGGGTGCTGCAGTTTCCTCCCATGGGCTGTCAACACCTCTGCTCAAGTGTGTTGAGAAGGGTTCAGTTCAAGTCTCCCCCTTGTGCTGTGTTCAGAGACGTGGAGAAAAGCTTCAGCTTGGGAGCTGAAAATCAGATACAAATAAATCAGAGCTGTTCTGGAGTCTTCCTTTTCCTGCTCTGCTTTCAGTTAGTGTCCTCATTGCAAAAATGAATGATCACTGTGAGAAATATCACTCCTCAAAAAAATGGTCAGAATACTCAACTCTTTCTTTGTACCATGGGCGCTCAGTGAAGTACAGAACATTTATGGTTCCATCTGGAAAGAATCTGCAGTAATGAACTCGTGTTGTTGTTTTGCCAATTTAACACTTCATGAAATACTGAAGTGCCTCTTGCATGTTCAGAAAGGATTTCTGTTAGTGATTTTGTGAGAAGCAATTCAAACTGAATACAGTAATTTTGAACTGTTTGTTTAATAATATGAAGAGCAATAATAACAATCATAAAATCATCTTCCCTTGTATTTTAACATGCAAAGAATCAGGATTGATGCAAGAATCACTCAGTGCCTTCAGCCCTTGGTATGTGACCACTGGCTTCATCAGGCTGATTTACACCCCTGAATGACTGGAGATCTCTCAGATTCAGGCTGTTTGTATCAGCTGTGCATTTTGCGTTTGCTGTTTTCCAGGGCTGAATAAATAACAACAAAATAGAGCTGAGGAATGTTCAGTTGAATTCTGAGTTGAATTCACATGAGCCACACTAGTGACTGTTCAGCTGACTTCAGATTTGCTCTGAAAGTTGCTTTACCTCCATGAGAGTAGATAGAAAGTAAAAACTTATATGCTATTAGTACTTGCTAGATGCAGACTCATCTTCACTTAAAGTGGAGCTAATGCTAATCAGGGTAACATCTCAAGAATCAATGGAATTAAAAAGTGAGAGGAGAATCAAAATAAATGTCTTTAAATATATCACAAACACATAGAACATTTTAGAAGATGATGGGCTTGCTGGCACTCTTGGAACACAGTTTTCCAGACTTACTGAGTAATCTTCACTATGTGCCCAGGATTTGAGCATATCCATGCAGTATCACCATGCAAATTAAGATCCTTCCATTACTATCCACCAGTATTTTATTAAATAATAGAAAAATAAGTTGAAAACCAACTCCTTTTTTGGGAGAACAAACATCACTTAGCAATTTCCATATCTATTTGCCTCTAAACAAAGAGCAAATAATATATTGTTTTGGTTTGGTTTGGTTAATTGGAGGGTTTTGGGTGTTTTTGGTGTGTAGGTATATTTTAACTCACTAGTTGCTTAGTTGGTGAGATGACATAGGAAAAATCCACTTTCTATGTGGAGGGTTAATTTGCATAACCTATTTGGACTTAAATAAGGACACACTGATGTTATTTCAGGTATGAATTGTCTTCTTGTAGCTGAGATTGTTATTGTCAATCACAACAATTCTGAAGGCTTGCTGAATTAATAATAAATAATGATGGTATTGGTGATGGTAACAGTAAGGACAGGATGATTTAAAGGAAAATCTAAAGCTTTTCATACACTAGTGTTTTCAAAGGACATTTTTGGGACAATGTTCTCTATGGGGACTTTGACTCCCTGGCTTTACTGTGCTGCCCAAGCAGCTGAGCAGGAAATGCCTATGACAAAGGAGGAATAGAGATGTAAATGCAGCAGGGAAGCCTGGCATGCACTTGACAGTACTGGAACTCTGTTTGCAATCCCAGATTGGCACCATCTGGATTGCACCACTCGTAATGGGATCATATGTGTACATGCAATTAGTTTATGTCAGGAGCTGTGGGGATTAGATGAAATTATGGAGCAGTAAACAGTGCATTGGAACCAGTCTGATTTTGTAAACTCCACTTGAAAGCCACTCTAATTCTGGCAACTGCCCCAGGACTGCTGGGCCTAGAGAGAAAGTAGCACTTTTACACTCCTAGCACATCATCCCTTCTGCTGGAACTGAACAGCTTCTTGAATGCAAGGTAGCTTGGGGGAGGTGATTTTGTTTGGAGAAATACGGATTGGAAAATACAGGAAACTGGAAGAATATGGGGTGGAAAATCAGAAACTGAAGGCAAACTGATATAAAGGAGTAGTGAGAATAATGACCGGTAAACCTAAAGGAGTCACAAGACAGGGAACAAAGGTGAGAAGGACTGGAGAATAAAAAAAAAAAATTTAGAACATATTTCTTTATTAGTGTGAGAATTCCTGGCAGAGATTTGTAGCCAGAGGAATTTTTAGCTAATGTCAGCTTTTTTCCCTTTAGTGAATTAGCCTGAAATCCACCGTGTGGATTAAATTGGGGCTTTTTCTAATTATATTGGCAATTATGCAGTGACTGATTTAATATAATAAAAATCAGTTTGGAGTAAACTTAGAGGCTGAGTTGCTCTTCCCAAAGGAGAACAGGTGAAATTCTGAGATGATGTCAGTACTGAATCAACTGATGTTGACATTAAATCTCTCTGTGTTGAAATGACTCACAATGCACATCCAAATTGAAATCTCCTATGAAATTGTTCTGCTTACCTCTGGGGCTCACAGGACTGCTCCCTGTGTTCTCTGCAATCTGTCAGAAACACAACATCTTTATTATGCATGTTGGGTTTTGTTTTAAATGGAAAATAGAAGGGAAAAAATTGCTGCTCTTTCATGTAGGTAAGATTCCCTCAGTGAATAAGCCCCCAGTCATTTTGCTTCTGGTCTCTCAGAGAAACAACATATCTACATGTAAAAATAGTCTGAAAATATTTAATTTGGGGATCTACGACACAAACACGTATAGGAGCACACAAATACATAAAGACAGAGTAGTTTCCAAAGAGTTATTGACACCAAAAGTAAGCAAATCTTTGGACATCAAATACTGTAGATTCTTTCAGGAGGCTGAGGACTTAAATGTGTTATAGGTCCTTTCTATTAGAGAAATACGAATATACAAGTAAATTTTAAGAGACTATTTCTAAGTAACAGTTCTAGTTTTTCTGCACTAGATTTTTTATAAAAGTGTCATCTCTGATTAAGCTCTAAACATTTGTTTTTTTCTTTTTTAAAGTGCATCTTATGAATTTTTAAAATAATTCCCTTTAATTTCTTCACAGGTAGTAAACTAAGGAGGTAAAAATAAGCTCAAATAAAGAAAAAAAAAGAGAAGTTTCAGTTCAAAACCAACAACAATAAAGATAATTACCCTGGTATATTATAAACAGTATGGTTTTCACAGTTTAGAAGACGTGTTGCTGAAAGGTTCCACATCACAAATGCACGGAAGAAATCACAAATGTATATAAAGAACTCTTTCTTAAATTGTGTGAACAGTGACCAACCTATATCAGTTGATATCCAGGTATACCAAAAAAAAGTGTGATAAAAGTAAAAAACAAAAAAGCCTCACCAAAGTAATTTCATTTCCATAATTGTTTTCCTGTGATTTTTCTATAATGCTCTTATTCATTTTTACAAGGTATGTAGAACTCGGAGTACCTATAGTGGTGTATACTGTATACAACACTCTATATTTTTACTGCTGTCATAATGAAAAATTGTATTTACTGGGAGTAGTGACATTTTTTGCCTTCTGACAAATTCATGGAAATCTCTTTTTTTACTTGCAAATATTTGCAAAGTAAGAATTGATACCTTTGCACAAATCTGCCTTGTGAGGTGCTATGACACTTTGAAGTTCTTTGATCATTTTGTATAGTTTGTCACACTTCAGGCTGTTTAAATATACTTGGGCATGTTGATAGACTTAAAAAACTGGCTATGAGGGCTGCCTGGGGAGCAGAATTCATTATTCTGGGATGGAATGTAAGAGTTAGAACAAAAGATTGGAAGTTAATAACAGGTATTTGCAAGTTTTACAAGAAAATTTAAACCCAGGTGACACTGCAGTCAAATCTGAATGCTCAGCTGTCTTTAATGCCATTAAACAAATGGAGATGTAAATTAAGTGTGTAACCTGAAGGGAGGTGGGGTTTCCTGCTGTCAGTGCTCCTCACTCTGCCTTGCATAACGCACAGTAAAGTCTGGGTGCTGATGAAAAGATTTTTGCAGTGATTTCTGTGGAGTTCTCCCAGAAAACCACAAGGTCAGGGCAGAATGAAGCAGGCTGGTGAGAGTGAATCCATCACCATCACCACTTGCTAGAGTACAGCCAGAGCTTTTTGGAACATTTCTGTGTGGTGGGGAAGACTTGAAGACAGCCAGCCCCTGGCAAAAGGGGCCTGCTGGGATCCACTCTGGAATAGGAAGTCAACTCTGCACTGCTGACAGGTGTGACTGCTTTGTGCTGCAGAACATGCAAGTGAAACATCTGTGCCTTGACCTTCACAAACACAACGTCTCCAGATGTGTGAATGTGTAACTTTTAAAATGTTTTCAGACTGTAGAAATTGTATTCTCTCCACACAGAAAATACAGTCTTTTACATAATGTGGTGTTCTGTAGTAATTTGTAGTTTCTGTCAGACTGGGTCTATAAATACATAAATATGGAAAGTATTTGCTTAAAAAGATGCCTGCGGTGCTTTCTCAAACTTGTATTTATCAGTGTTTAGAAGTGGAATAATTAACCAGACAGATTACTTAGCTGTAGTTACATCCTTCACTGAAGAGCTGCGGGTCTCCAGCTCCAAACTGTAAAATTAACTACCAGGCAGTTAAAAATCTGTACCTAGCACAGTATTTCATATTTAATGGAAATTCATCAGAAATCCATCAGTCAAAACAGACGTGCAGAAGGAGAAATATTATTCTGTCACTTTCTAGTTCTTTCTCAGGCTCTGCAGCACCAGCTGCATCTCTGAAATAGCTGCCTGGCTCTGGCATTTGGTGTAACTAAGCTGGTTTGTGCCCTCTGAGAATCTGGACCACACTCATTAGTGGAATTTGTTTTGCTTTGTTTTACCTCTGGTTACACTCTGATGTATAGAACTTGAACAATTAGCCCAGAAGAAGTGTTAGGCGATGTGAAACGTCTCTTCGCTTGGAGAAAATGGGGTTTTGTTGCCACCATAAATTTAGTTCACATTTCATTTTCCTTTTGGCATGTTCAAAAGGCACCTTTCTCTCTCCCATAACAGAGATTGCTTTCCATCGTGGTAAATGCCTGACTTTGAGCACGCCCTGCAAAGCTGAAGGATTCCTTCTGCAGGGAAAATGTCTCATCTGAAAATGATCGCTTGGTCTAATTTATAAAAATGTGTCAACATGACTAATTGTCAGATGAGTGGTGAAGCTTATTATGTGCAGCACAGTGCTGAATATCTTCACTGAATACAGCAACATATTTCAACTGTGGCAGTAACATCTCGAACCCTTTCTCACAGCAGGTCAGGAAAATAAATGTGATGCTGCTTCAGAATAAATGGCACAAATGGTTCTAAAACACATGACAACTGGCAAATTGATGTTTATTCTGTTTAAGGACTGAGTCATATTTTAAAGATGTATTTCACAGTGGTTGTTTTTGATAGAAATCTTTTCTATTTGTATGCAATTTTGCTAGAATCTTTCTGTAACTCTTCTCACTTGTTTTTGTCTGTATTTTCTTACCCTCCTAGGACAAAAGACAACACAATTCTTGAGGGAGAGCTGAAATGCAGCTGTTTCTACTGTGCAAGCATTGCAGTTAAGCTGCTAATGAATACATATTCCCCAAGAGATCTATGTCCCAGAGCCATTTTCCTAGTTCAGTATGTGTTAAGAAGAAAGGGAAAATTAAAAAAGAAAAATTCACC
>VXBR01002915.1:283802-301493 GCA_013400215.1 Cisticola juncidis | reverse complement strand
AAAAAAAAAAAAAAAGAAGAATACTTTGTTTGTTTGTTTGTTTGTTTTTACTACAAAGCACAGCATGATCCATTTAGTAATTCCTGCCAAGCAGAATAGTTTATTACTCTCAAACTCAAAACTTTTGATAAACTTTTAAAACTGCATAACTGAACTTGACCTCATTTCATTAGGTTGGAAATCAATCTGTAAATCTTGAAAGACCAGAGCTCCTCCTTAATTTTTAAATATTTAGGGGTTGATTTGGGACAGATTAAATTATGAAGAAACCAAAATGCGTGTTGAAATCCAGATTATAAAGGATGAAATGTGACAATAAAACCTGACATACTTCAACATGTCTAGGAAAAACATTGATACCTTAAAGGTAAACAGGAATGTCAGGTGTGCGCCTGCCTGCATGAGTTATTTCCTTTTTCTAAAATCCCACATTTATAATAATGAATTTGTCTGTTTCTTAGAAATACATGACTCTGAAAAGAAAGAATCCCTCTATGTCACTTCCCAAGGAATAATAGGTATATTCATGCTGGACATCATCTTATAATCGCAGCAAGACTAAAAGGTTGAAATAGGTCCTGTTGTGCCTGGTCCTTTGGGACCAAATAATGTGGTCTAATATTGAAAGAAAGATGTTCTTTAGCAGTTGCACGATCTTTCTTAGTCAGTGGACCATTGACTTGCTCTCCATAAGTTCAAATTTTTCTTCAGATACCTCTAAAGCCCCGAACACATTAAAAGTCTCGGTAGAGAACACCCCAATGTCTATTAAATTTAACAATAACAAGTCCCCAGATGAAAGCAATTAAGCTGGGAGGATTTGCAGACACTTCCTGTGGATGTCTTTTCCTCTTTTCAGAGAGAAAGTGCTCAGGCAGCTAAGGAAAAATGAAAGGAAAATAAGAAGCACAAGGTTTGTTCTAAACACCCCACATCCTACAAAACCTCCAGCCACTGGGGCTTGTACCCAGGTGAAGCATCATAAATGTGTGTGGAGCACTTTTATGTGCCCCACATAAATACAAAATAAAATAAATAAAATAGAATAATAAATAAATAAATAAATAAATATTAAATTTATTTGATAAATAAATATTAATATTTCTTAATAAATAAATAAAATAATATTTTTCTACATGTGTGACAGAATATCTGCCAGCTGAGAGTTTGGTGATGCATTTCTTGCTTGCTCAGGTGACTGGGAATGGCCCTCGCATGTGCCGTGAGATAAGTGTGGCACACATAGGAATTTAAGGATTATCCACCCTGGATGTTTCCTGGAATCTGTAGGCATAGGAGAAAAGAAGAAAGCAGAGAAACTGCCAAAAATGTGTGGTCAGGCCGAGATTTTTCAAAAGTGCTATATTTTTCAAAACTTTTTTGAGAGATAACTAGCTCACTGCACAGAGTATTTTTCAAAGTTTGGTTTGTCTTGCTTGCTTATGGTTCTTTTAAAAATAAAAATCCTCTTCATGAAAAAATAATTTTCATAATTATTATTTTATATGAGCTAACATCGTTTTATGGTTATGCATATGTAATGGAAAGTGGTTATTCTTGACTCTTGTCAGAGAGCTAGAATTAATTTCCCCACTCTCACAGTTTCTATAGCAACTTCAGTGGAAATTGCCTATTTGGATATTTTTATTCTGAAATAACTAGAATTTTCAATGTCACTTCAGCTGCTTCCAGAATGATGCATGTTAGAAGGTGGGATACACATCAGAGAGCAACATCTGACCTAAGTTATATATTGATATACCAACAGCATTTTCCACTTGTATCCTGCCTCTGGAGTATTTTACTGAGGTAAAGTTCCACAGGTACAGCCAAAAGTGTGTCTACAGAGGGGACAGGCAAGGGAAAGTCACCTGGACTTTTTCTTCACTTTGAAAAAACCCTCTCAGATTTGCATCAGAAGGAGCCAAGTGAATTTAAGTGGCTTGAGGTGACACTGGGAAAGACAGCAGTGTCAAGAACCCTTGTCTTTCTGTCATCTTCCTGCTTTATACAAAAACCATACACATTACACAGTTGTTGGAGTTTTATGTCAAGGTAGATGAAGCAAAGGCAAAGAAATGTCTTCTACTCTCTGTTTTCTCAGAGAAAATAGTATGCATTGGAATTTTTAAAATTATTATTTATTTTTATATATCATCATGAATGGGTGGTGCACATCTCAACAGACCTGTTGAAGGGCCATCAAGCCTTCCCCTGTAAGAGAGGAAAAAACTGGAGCTGCAGTTTTCATAGGGAGGAAGATGCTTGTGAGTCTCTGAGCTCTGGAAATCTTGGACACCGGCATACCTTAAATGATTCCTTCACAAAAGATATAAATCTGAACTGAAAAGTGGATGTCCCAGGATTATCCACATAATTCACTCTTTTCCACATAATTTCACACTTTCCCAGTGCTAGTGATTCAGCTAGGGAAGCTGATTCTGTCTCTTAGTCCATTAAAGGCATCAGGTCTTTCTTGGACTGCAATGGGAAATAATTGTGCTTTCCAGTTTATTTTAAAGCCTTTTTCTGATTATGTGAACTTTTTATCACCTATTCAACTGCTTTACCAATGTAATTATACACTCTGACTCCAGGCTGGGAGACAGGGAACTTTCTCTAAGATAATATCAAGCAAATTCCTGATGTTATGTTTTGTTAAGTCAGTGTTTGGAAATCCGAATTGTATTTTCCTCAGATGTCAGCGAATGAATCTCTTCTGACTGAGTTCATTAGATAGTATAGTTGAAATGCTATTTAAGCACCGAATCCCAGAGATAAAATGATGATGTTTTTGGTAATAAGGAGGATGGAAAGGAATTCAAAAAGGCAGCTGTTCTCATACTTTACAAAGAATCAATATTTAAATCAAAGCAGATGATCTGAGTTCATTCAACTCAGAACCACATTTTAGCAGGAGTTATTTTGAGGATCAATGCGGCAAAATAAATATGGTGCTTGAAACCCAAGAAAGGAAATAAATCCACAGGTGCTCTTTATGATTGTAATCTTATTCAGGATTTCTTGTGTTGTTCTAGAAGTTTAAATTATTGTTAAGATTCATTTCCTTTAAAACTTCAGTACTGTTTTGAAAGGAAGTTTAATTCTGTCACTTCAGAGTGCTGAAGAGGAGGAAGAAAAGGGCTTTTGGGAGAAAAGTGATGTCAACTGAAATGACATTTTTGGTTTCTTTTGCTTCTTAGATTTTCTTTTAACCTTTTTTTTTTTTGTCAAATTTTAGCAAATGTCTCATTAGCTATGCAGTGGACTGGTTTACATCTGAGCATTTGTAAGGAAATCAAAGCAGATAAAAGGGGCAGAAAGTTTTACTTTTCTCATCAAATGGTTCATATTAGGGTACTCAGTCAGTAAAGAAAGAATTAAGTTTGGCACTCAAAATATAATAAAATCAGCCCCTCGTGTTCCCTCTTTCCAGAGTTTTTAATCAATAAGATTAATTCAGCGAGAGGTATCTGGTGTTTTCCTTTGTATAAAATAAAGAATGAGGCAGTGAGAATTGTGGGGGGTTGAGATTGATTGGATTAAGGGAAGGTTCTGTAATCTAATTTCTGTAAGAATCTCTAAGGTTATGTAACTGGGATGAGAAAAGGGTGCTGGACTGAGCTCCCTCTGCCCACCCAGCAGAGCTCAGTGTTTGTTAAATCCTGTAACAACTCACTCAACCCTTTATAACTTCCTAAATCATGAAAAATTATGACAATCAGGGTGTGCCTGGAAAAATTACAGCAAAATAAAGCAAGGTTCTATATGAATTTCTTCAGGATGCACTCGTGAAATCTCATTTGCTTGATAACTCATTTTCATCTAACATCTCATTTAGAAGAGGAAAACAGAGCAACCTGATTAGCAGTAGTGACCAAATTACTCTTTAACCAAAACCCAAATCTTCACAGAAAGAACAATTTCTATTTAAAAGGACAAAATATTATTTTCAGTTTTTAAATAGGTACTATCAGGCTAATGGAAAAGACACTATTAGGTTTTCATTCCCAGATGATGAGGCCAATTGTCACAGGTCAACCCTGTGCACAGGTTGGTCTTGATGATCACAGAGACCTTTTCCAACCTCATTTATTCTGTGAATCTGTGACCTAGACCCCACCCAAACAGGGTGGCTGCACCTGAATGGCTTTTGGGGAGTCATCACTGGAAAACTCCAGCTCCTGGACTTGAGAATTCTTCAGGACAATGCAAATTGATCTAGGCCAGACACATTCCCTGGATGATTTTAACAATATACAGGACCATGTTTTATTGCCTGATGTCATTAAATGGGATGAATGTAGCCATAAGTACAATGTGGAAAAAATTCCACTGCCAAGGCACCACATAAACATAACAGCCACTCCTAATGAACGATTAGGGCTATGTTTTTGATAGTTGATGACAGTAGACATTGTAAAGTGCTTTGAAATCTAATGATAATAAGCTGTGTAGAGCTGTGTGATGCTAATTGACGAAGTAAAAAAATTTACTTTTTTGCTATTAGAGATGGGCATTGCTGTGCCTTTGTGGCAAACGGCACAAGTTCTTCTATAGATGGGTTCTTTGTTAACTGCTTTTGCTCAGCTCCCTCAGGATAATTTATCATTCAGCTTACAAACATTGTTCCAAATGTGCTTTTTTTCCTAATGAATGGAATAGATCGGAAATGAAAGCTTTGAACTCACAGTTGAATCTTCTCATCACTGAGAACCTCATTATTAGTTTGCAGTAGCTTGTGTGAAATTGCGTCTTGATTGCACAAGTCACACAAGCACATTTCAAACCCTGTAAACATGAAGCTGATTCTAAATATCGACCTCAGATTTTAAAAGAACCACGGGACAAATAGGTTTCAGAAGAAAGTTTTTTCAGCTATTGAGGCTTCACACATGGTGATGCTAAAATTAAAATGGAAATAATTCAGCTGGAATAAACGGAAGGATTTATCAATGCTCGTTGAGCTATTCTTGCCCAGCTTCTCTGTAATTATAGAATGTGTATATAAAGAAAGGGGAGAAAAGGCACTGACTCCACACTGCTGATCCCTCCTGTAGCCCTAATTAGAACAGATTTGCTCTCACACCAGATATGAGTCTGTCCACCAAAGTCATTGGTGTGGCAATTACAGCAAAAGATTTCTGACCAATGCAGAAAGTTGTTGCTGTGAGCAAACATGGAGCGTTTCTGACTCAGACGGGGGCACTACCACATAATTAATTAACTGATAATACATAATCCCCGACCATTCAGATCCAACGCCTTTGATCAACCACAGATAACTCAGTTGACGGCTCAGAATGCAAACGGTCATTGTCCTTGCAGCTGCTGATGAAACAATTCCTTTTTGGAGCCAGGGCATGCTTTGATGTGTGTTTTGCCAGTGGAACCCACATGTCACTCTTTGTTCTGGATCCCTTTCCCTCTGTGATGGAGCTGCCTTTGGAGCCAGCTTTGAACATCAAGGAGCCAGCTGCTCATCTCTGCTTGTTCTCCTTAGCCATGATTTGTCATCTATGGAAGTTCGTGGATTTCTAAAGGGAGTGACTGATGAGAAATTTAAAACACAGGAGTGGTTTTATCACGGAGTCTCCAAAGGCCTCTTCCAGCCATTCAGGGTGCTCTGGTTGGAAATAATGTTTGATACAGGGGACCAAAACGCAGCTTAGCATCTCTCCTGTTTTAGGCATCCCCTCCACTGGTGCATGGTCTGCACCACAGACTTCCACAGAAATAAGAGACAGGATTGATTTATCTGAGTAAAAATAACTGCTACAAATAAACACTAACAAAAAAGTTAATTTGCTTTTAATAGATAAACAGATTTTCTGCTTCCAAACCCTTTTGGGTTTCTTTTCATGCTAAATGAGCCAGGTATTGCAGTTCACATAAAAAGGGGGTTTGGGTTTTTAATATTGCGCTGAGGGAAAGATGGAGATCAAATAAAAGGGTCTCTTGGGCAAAAGCAGCAAAAAAGGTTCTTGACAGGACTTGTACATATGTAAGGCCCTGCTCCTTTTGAAATCTCTGACAGAGGTTGAAACCCATAATATTCATCTTGTGGTCATTTAAAGAGACTCTATTTAAGTGATAAGGGGGTTTCCAATGATCCTTCAGAAAATTAAAAATAACAGATCCAATATATAAAATTTTATTAGTACTTTTGAATTACCTTTCAGTTTCCTTTCATTAATCATGCATCTACAGGAACAAGATGATAAATTATAAGTGAATAGTCAAATATAATAATTTTAAAAGTGATTTTTAATAAGAACTCATGGCTGACATGAAATACCCTGAAGGAAAATATGAAGAGCAGTTTTGATAATTCTTCAGGTTTGTTTTCTCTAAAGTCTCATTGCTTTGCATCAATGACACAAGAGCTTGAATTTTATGTCTGATTATGTTCTTGCCTTTTTGCAATCGAATATATACTGCATTTTCTGAAGGAATTGCAGCTGATACATAGACAATGCTTATAGTTTCTGCAGAACTATTTACTTATAGGTAGGCCCAGTGAGTGGATCAATATTTGAAATAGGAGGTACCAGCTCCATATGTTCCTCTCCTAGTTAAAGCATTCAGCAGGGAATTAATTACTCCTGTTAATTGCTGGGTTTGGTAGATAATGAATAATTTGGCCAACAGAGTTTTCCTACCAATTCTGGACATTTGGCAATAGCAGGAGTTAAAGCAATATAAAAGAAAATTCAAAGTAATAATGTAATATTAAGTATTATAACAAATACTTCATACTACAAATCACATCAAATTTTTCTCATCCATTCTGATCTTCGTTTCCTTCTCATCTGTCCTCTGACACACACTTACACATTCAGACAGTATTAATAACTGAGAATCCCAGATTTAGCTAATTCTGGCATGAGAGACAAAGATTGAGTAGAAAAACTAAGAAATAGGAAGTTCAGACTGGAAGGGGACAATCGCAGCTTGAGAGATCTTTGAAGAAGGGAATCTCTTCCCCTCCATCTCTCTTATAGGTTTATTCAACAATTGATTAAAATGCAATTTCTCTCCTAAAACCTAAAAAGTATACTATGAATTTCTAAGATGTTAATATGGCACTGAGGGATATTTAAATGTGATTAAGCACCTCAAATTTGATTGCATTTATTAGTTTTCAAAATGCCATTTTTACAATAAAAAATAGACTGCACTAAAGCACAGCCTAGACAAGTCAGTCAAATGCATCATTCATACCTCATGTAAAGTAAAACACCCATTTTTCCATCTACATTAAAAAAAAATGTGTCAGATTCTATAAAATAATATTGTAATTAGTAAATAAAACAAAAATTAACCAGATGATATACAGGTAAATGTAATTCTAAATTTCAGAGAAGGAATAAGAAATTCTAGCTGATTGATACCATATTCAGAAATGCATCAGTCTTTATTCTTTTCACAATTTCTATATGTTTTGAAAAAAATGTTCCTGCTATTTGGAAGTAGTCGTTTTGTTAAAGGGAGGAGCATTGACAAGCTGAAGGTAAATAACATTCCATGTCAATTATCTAAAAAAGATATTAAAAATCTGGCAAAGCTGTTTTCCAGATATGCTAAACTTAACAAAATTTTGTCATTTTCACAGCACTGAATAAAATAAATCTTTTATTAGACAAGTTCAATATATTTTAATAAGAACATTAATTTCCATTATTCTTTACAGAAAGGACCAGAGATCCCTTAAAGCACAAAAACAACAGGAAAGGCTTTAAGAAGGTTTTAGGTTGGAAAGGACACAATTTGCTCTTGTCTACAAGTGAAATGCTTTGAAAGATATGCATTATGTGCTCATCACTTAGAAAAGAAGAGGAAAACCAGCCTGGAAGGTTTTATTGTAGTCAAAAAAATACAGGGTTCAAATTTTAAACCACTTTCTGATAGCTGATAAAATGTTCTTCACGTGTCACTCAGGTACAACAAAAGCTTTTGTTGGAGCTGCTCTCTATTTGGTTGATTACATTTGCTTCTGTTTTTCTGTTAGAATTGACACTGCCCCTGTTTATCGTCTCTTAACATTTCCTAAGGGATTTGTCATTTGCAAATGCTTATTACCAACAAAAAATAAATATCCAAGTTCAACAGTCAAGGATAATGAGGAAGAGAGAAAGGATAAAAGAATCAATGAAAGTTGATCTGATGCCTCAGTTTTTAAAATACAATCACATGGTAGATGGGCACTTAGAGGGTTTGGAAGGGGGCTGGTAAACCTGCCATATTATAAAATAAATTACAAACATACTCAAAAGGAGATTTCAACCCCAAATCTTCCTATATAGGAGTGTTTTCATCAGAAAATGGTTTAGGAGATGTGGGCTTACCCGGATAAGGCATCATTGGAAATTACAATAACACTGAACGAGCAGTTGTGAAAGAAACATGTAGCAGCACAAACCAGACATGATTAGAAAAATATTTGATGAAATCAGTTTCTTTGGTTTTGTCAAAATCATACTTGGATGAAATGTTAACAAAGACATTTTGTGTTGTCAAAGAAAATCTGGATTTAGAAGAATGTGTGTATTGAGAACAGCTGGGAGGTCACAATGAGCTTTTTAAAAAATATGATTTAATGAATTGAGAACTGTTTGAATAATGTAAAATTAAGTTAAATTGCCTAGACCTGTGCTAAACACCCCTCTGCAGCTCAACATATTTAAAACCCAATTTTAAAACTCATTTTTAAAACTCCCTTTAGGGGTATCTAAATGTAAACCTTTGGACAACAATGTTTGGCCCCTTTATTTCTTATTCAACAGGAAAATGAGAGAAATCAAGGCTATCGTAAGACTCAAATAGTCTTCACAAAGCATTTTGAAAATGCTTATTCAGTAGAAGTTACAGAGTAGCAAAGTATTAATCTTTTATTTAATTATTATTTTAGGTACCTTATTTTTGCTGTGCTTTTCCGAAGTTTCTGTATAAAGACACTGCCTTCTACAGCTGCAGTAGAGACACACCAGTGGATTAACACATTTTCTCTATCAATTTTTATGGGTTTTTAAAAAGATTTTCTTATTGCTGTGTAACATGGAAATAAGAATGTGTATTATGGCACGTGTCTGAAATTGTAGTGAACCTGAAGCAATGGATTGCAGTTCTTCTGAGTGGATTTTTTTTCCATTTGGTGAGAACTATTTTGCACATTTATCTAGGGATATTAATGAACACTGTTTCATTATTTAGCACTTGGAGATCTTGAGGCTTTCTTAGGCAGAGCACATCTCACAAAGAGAGACTTTTACTTTTACTTTTACTTTTACTTTTACTTTTACTTTTACTTTTACTTTTACTTTTACTTTTACTTTTACTTTTACTTTTACTTTTACTTTTACTTTTACTTTTACTTTTACTTTTACTTTTACTTTTACTTTTACTTTTACTTTTACTTTTACTTTTACTTTTACTTTTACTTTTACTTTTACTTTTACTTTTACTTTTACTTTTACTTTTACTTTTACTTTTACTTTTACTTTTACTTTTACTTTTACTTTTACTTTTACTTTTACTTTTACTTTTACTTTTACTTTTACTTTTACTTTTACTTTTACTTTTACTTTTACTTTTACTTTTACTTTTACTTTTACTTTTACTTTTACTTTTACTTTTACTTTTACTTTTACTTTTACTTTTACTTTTACTTTTACTTTTACTTTTACTTTTACTTTTACTTTTACTTTTACTTTTACTTTTACTTTTACTTTTACTTTTACTTTTACTTTTACTTTTACTTTTACTTTTACTTTTACTTTTACTTTTACTTTTACTTTTACTTTTACTTTTACTTTTACTTTTACTTTTACTTTTACTTTTACTTTTACTTTTACTTTTACTTTTACTTTTACTTTTACTTTTACTTTTACTTTTACTTTTACTTTTACTTTTACTTTTACTTTTACTTTTACTTTTACTTTTACTTTTACTTTTACTTTTACTTTTACTTTTACTTTTACTTTTACTTTTACTTTTACTTTTACCTTTTCCATGTGTGCTGAACTCAAGGTACAAACTATTCCATGTTTTTTGAAACACACAGACACTTTCCAGTGGGAATCTAGGGATGTGCTTTTATTTCAGGCTGTTTGATGGGACATCTCTGGGCTGTTTTTGACACAGCTCAGTAGAACTCTGCCCGGTGACACCAACAAGCTGCAGGGAAATGATAACTGTGAGGCTACAGAGTCCTCCTGCTGCAAACTGCCAGATGTCTCCCAACTGAAAGCAGGGTCTTGCTGAGCTTCATCAGTGAGGATCTTTACAATATTCCTTAAAAAGAGTATAGAGGGAGATTCTGTGGAATTGAAAACAGCACCATGGATATCTGTACTTAGCACGCAGATGTCAGCAGTCATGGAAAAGTAATATTGAGTATGGACAAAAATGGCATGTGACTCAATTTTTTTTTTCTTCTTTTCCCTGAAAGATGTATCAGTTTAAAATAATTGTCCAAGTGTACTTGTTGGGAAAGCAGCAAGAGGAGCAGGGTAAGCAGTGTCCAGGAGCATTTAAAGCCAGTGTATATCTTCATTAAGCACACTCTATAAATCTCAGATGCCAGGCAGCACAATGCCCTGTGCAGGCTGTATTAATCTCAGTGACAGATAACACAGTGCCCTCAGCAGGAATCTAAATGCCACTTGCATTTCTCCTGCTTGACTTTTGGGCAGAGCCCTGCAAAGGACCAGGGTATTGTCTGGGGAAGGACTGAAATACCAGCATTTGTCTTCATGCCAGGTAGGACAAACTCACTAATTCAAATATTCTCTGACTGAAAGCCCGTGGTTTCAGGTGAGTAAGCAAAAAATTTTTGATTAAAAGGTGGTAGCGGCAGTAATTTAGATAATGCTTTATCTTCTCTTTGGTTGTACTATATAATCTAATAAATTCAACTAAAATAAGCTTATAATAAAATAAAGTAGGATTTTTTCACTCCACAACAGTCAAAGGAGTTTCTTGACCTTTTCTGACCTTTTTGACCTCTTCCCTTTAGTTTATCCCCTAGCTTATATTGATAACCACGTCATTAAATGTTTCAACCTCAGAGTTATTAAGCACTTCTAGAAAAGTGATTTGAATGAAGATTCCCACTTTGTCAAGGCCAGAAGGTCCAGAGCTCTGTAAGTTTTGGGGTTTTTTTTAAGGAAACTGGAAATCTCAAAATTAATCCCTATTGGACAGTAGGAATTACAGCTGACTTTCCTCCCCAAACAAGATCATTCTTTCCTTCTTAGTCCATTAATTTTACCCTGGCTGCTTGGGCACTCAGTAAATAAATGGCAGCCTGATGCTACTTGTTTCTTTTTTAAAAGAAAATGAAGCAAAACATTAAAATATTATGGGACAAATTCAATTACATACTCCCCACACCCAGCTTTTGACACAGCAGATGTCAAAAAAACATAACTTTTTTCAGGGGCTGGCCAATTTTGTACAAGTTTCAAAGCAGGTCAAGCAATGTGTGATTTTTTTACATGAAATTAGGTATAATTAATGATTGCTAAAGCTTTTAAAATATGCATAAGTGGGGAGAACTCAGAAGGAATGGTTATGTAACTCAGTGCTTTTGTAATAATAATTTAAGGGGGAAAAAGAAAACAAACAAACAAACAAACAAAACACATTGCTCTGAAGTGCTTTTAGGCCTTTCCCTTTTAGGGAAAATGGAGTTTGTGCATGGTTTTGGAAAAGGCACATGGCTGAACATTCCTTGTGCTGATGTTAAAAATGTTTATACAAACGACTCAAGGTATTTATTTAATCACTTTGAGCAGTTAGGAAAGATAAAAGTAGTGACAAGAAGCATTTTAATTACTTTCTAGGAAGAATTACAAAATAAAGCTTTCCAGTTTTCTGGAGTCAAAGAGGAAGCCCCTTAATACAAAATGCACAAAACAGTTTGAAGTCCTAATTTTTTTTTAGGCTACATTGTTCCACTCACTTACTTAAAAGGCTAAACAAATGTAATTAAAAGTCTTGCAGCAGTTTAAGTAAACAGGCATTCTTCTTGGTTTCAGTTTGATTCAGTTTTCTGCTGAGGAAAAATGTCCTTTCCTTGAGATAAGATCCACAGTGGAAATGCAGAATGCAAAATTCTGAAGGTCAGTTTTGAATCACATGAACTTTAGCTTAAAAAGGCAGCCCCAGTTCTAACACACTGATTAGTATTAATTCTGCTTTTTAAAGTGCATGAATCTCATGTGTTAGAAGCAGAAGATCAGACAGGGAATGCTTTTGTTTTCCATGGTTGTATCCATCAATTTTTATGGTGTCTGGACCAATAGGTCACTCTGCTTTGAACAGGGGATGAGAGGGATGGCACCAAGAGTCACCTCATGAAGTGTTTGCTTGATTCTCCCCTTTTATTTTGTTCCACAGCATGGCATGTTCTTCTTGTCTGAAAATGCATGTGCATGTATTTATAGGGGTGTACATTTATGTCGGTTCATATAGATAGAGGTGCACATAAATACGAGCATATATATATATATAATATATATTATATATATATATATTATATATATAATATTTAGAGGGCATTGCAATGCATTGTGCTGTAGCCAGTGAGTGGGAATTTTCTGCCTGTTTTTGCTTGTCTTTGGAATATTCCTGGCCTCGTAGTGTTCTCACTGTGTAGCAAGGGGCAAAATGCTGTTGTGAGGGAATGTGCTTTTTTGTGTGTTTGTTTGTTTGTNATTACAGCTGACTTTCCTCCCCAAACAAGATCATTCTTTCCATCTTAGTCCATTAATTTTACCCTGGCTGCTTGGGCACTCAGTAAATAAATGGCAGCCTGATGCTACTTGTTTCTTTTTTAAAAGAAAATGAAGCAAAACATTAAAATATTATGGGACAAATTCAATTACATACTCCCCACACCCAGCTTTTGACACAGCAGATGTCAAAAAAACATAACTTTTTTCAGGGGCTGGCCAATTTTGTACAAGTTTCAAAGCAGGTCAAGCAATGTGTGATTTTTTTACATGAAATTAGGTATAATTAATGATTGCTAAAGCTTTTAAAATATGCATAAGTGGGGAGAACTCAGAAGGAATGGTTATGTAACTCAGTGCTTTTGTAATAATAATTTAAGGGGGAAAAAGAAAACAAACAAACAAACAAACAAAACACATTGCTCTGAAGTGCTTTTAGGCCTTTCCCTTTTAGGGAAAATGGAGTTTGTGCATGGTTTTGGAAAAGGCACATGGCTGAACATTCCTTGTGCTGATGTTAAAAATGTTTATACAAACGACTCAAGGTATTTATTTAATCACTTTGAGCAGTTAGGAAAGATAAAAGTAGTGACAAGAAGCATTTTAATTACTTTCTAGGAAGAATTACAAAATAAAGCTTTCCAGTTTTCTGGAGTCAAAGAGGAAGCCCCTTAATACAAAATGCACAAAACAGTTTGAAGTCCTAATTTTTTTTTAGGCTACATTGTTCCACTCACTTACTTAAAAGGCTAAACAAATGTAATTAAAAGTCTTGCAGCAGTTTAAGTAAACAGGCATTCTTCTTGGTTTCAGTTTGATTCAGTTTTCTGCTGAGGAAAAATGTCCTTTCCTTGAGATAAGATCCACAGTGGAAATGCAGAATGCAAAATTCTGAAGGTCAGTTTTGAATCACATGAACTTTAGCTTAAAAAGGCAGCCCCAGTTCTAACACACTGATTAGTATTAATTCTGCTTTTTAAAGTGCATGAATCTCATGTGTTAGAAGCAGAAGATCAGACAGGGAATGCTTTTGTTTTCCATGGTTGTATCCATCAATTTTTATGGTGTCTGGACCAATAGGTCACTCTGCTTTGAACAGGGGATGAGAGGGATGGCACCAAGAGTCACCTCATGAAGTGTTTGCTTGATTCTCCCCTTTTATTTTGTTCCACAGCATGGCATGTTCTTCTTGTCTGAAAATGCATGTGCATGTATTTATAGGGGTGTACATTTATGTCGGTTCATATAGATAGAGGTGCACATAAATACGAGCATATATATATATATAATATATATTATATATATATATATTATATATATAATATTTAGAGGGCATTGCAATGCATTGTGCTGTAGCCAGTGAGTGGGAATTTTCTGCCTGTTTTTGCTTGTCTTTGGAATATTCCTGGCCTCGTAGTGTTCTCACTGTGTAGCAAGGGGCAAAATGCTGTTGTGAGGGAATGTGCTTTTTTGTGTGTTTGTTTGTTTGTTTCTTTTGTTTTGTTTTGTTTTTCTGGTACATCTATGGTTTTCATTACAACTGTCTTCACATGAAAGCATATAATTTGTGCAAGAGTTGTAAAGTTAGGCTTATAAAAGAGGAATTCTGTTTGGTTCCAGACTGATGGCTTGTTTGAAGAGCAGAAGGATGGTAGGTGCTGTGTTGACTCTGATTCACATCCTCAGAAACAGCCTGGACTGTGGCCAGAGATACTCTGAACTGTGAACTGTGGAAGCATTTCCTCAGATATTTAGGAACTGCCATTTCTTTTTTATGTCTCTTGCATGCTCCATGCCTCTCCTTCCTCAGAATCCTCCAGCATTCAATGCAGGACCTTAGTTCTGATTTTTTACACAAATTAACCCATTGAAATATCTTTAGAGGATGCAATGAAGGTTTCCCCATAAAATAAAAATTTCAATTTTCTTGCCTCCTATAATTGTCTGTAACTCTGGTATGAACCTCTTTGGTAACACATTGGGGGTTGATGAATCTTGTTTTACATTAGGTATTGTCCAGGGATAACAAATCTCTAAACAATGAAGGAGTTGTGAATTAGATGTAATGAAGTGGACAGAACTTGGAGAAGTCTGATTATGACAAGATGCACATGAAGCTGAATGAGCAGGCTCTCTGTGTGTATCTATATATAAATATATATGTATGTGTGTGTGTATACACACAGAGAATTCCAAGAATTGTGGAAAATATTTGCAATGAGAAATCCTGAATTTTCTCCTGGTAATTTGGTGGTTGGCAAACAGATGTTCTCCACTGAAGGAAGCACACAGGGCTGTCAAGTGATTCTTTCTGACTACCAGCATTGCCCATATCTTGCTTAGATTCACCAGCAAGACACTGGACTGGCTGGTGGTGCCTCACATGGTGTGAAAGATAAATAGAACCGACTGCTCCCTCCATATGCTTGGGATTTGACTTCAAGAAATCCCTCAAGTACAAACAGAATTTCTGTAGGACAGAGAAGCAGCGTAAATCAGAAAGAGTGCATTTATAAAATAGAATACTATGTCCCCTGAATTTTTTTCTATGAATAAATTACTCGGTTTTTTTCAGACAGGTGTTCAGATTCCTTTTGCCAAAGCCTGAAAGCAGATGTAAGTTGTGTGACCTCTAACTGAATCTTACTCATTAACATCTTTATCTGTTCATATCCAGGGCTAATCTGGAACTGGAAGGGATGTAGTAGGTAGACAGAATTGTTCCACAGGATTCTTGCCTTTGTCACTGGAAGGGAATTTATTTCTGTTTAATAACGGGAAAGTCCAGATGCATCAGAAAAGAGTTTCCTAAAACTTATGTTCTTTTTTTTTAATTAATTTTTCACAATTGATCTACTTCCCAATATATTTTGTCTGCCACAGTGTTTTGTATATTCCTAATATTGCATTGATGCAACATACTTTACTGCCCTGTTGCTGCAGGAGAACTGGAGTTTACTAAGAACTATAATACTGAGAAAAGAAAAACATTATACTGATATTTCAGTGTGCAATTTAATGGTGATGGAGCATTTTCCAAATCAAAGAATGGTGGGTAAATGGATTATGTCTCCAAAAGTTCACTTTTAAAAGAAAATGCCCCTTGAATAACAAAATTATAAAGTTCAATCACAAAAACTCCTTTGACGTCAGCAAACCCCATCTGGATGTTCACCAGGAGAGGGAATTTGAAAGCTTCTTATTCCAGTTTGTGAATGTACTACTTTGTTTCATTAGTGATTCAAAACCAGTGCTACAAAGCATCAGGAAAATATTTGGGTTTTTTGTTTTTGTTGTTGTTTGTTTGTTTGGAGATTTTGTTTGGTTGGCTGGTTTTGGTTTTGCTTTTTTTTTTTTAAACAGGCTTTTCAATATGTCGTGGTGATTTCTCTTTTATGGGCTTGTTTTGTTATTTTTTATTATTATAATGTAGCTTTGGAAATGTTTGTGTCAGCTGTAGAATTGAACCTTTTCTCCTCGGACATTCTCACCAATTTTCATAAATGTTAATTTTTTTTCTCTGATCTTTTAGTGTGTGAAATATAACAAATGCTTTTTTCCTAGCCTTTATTCTTTTTATTTTCTTCTGGAGGAGAGGGATCATAGATTATTAATGAAGCTAAAGGGAAACAGACCCTTTAATCCTTTGTTTCCTATTTGATCTTCTAACATACATCACAACACTTTTCAATCACCCACTGATTGTAATGCTTCCGAAAGTTTCAGTGTAACCCAAAAATCAATATTAACAGATGTTGTTTGTTTAAGTCTGAAAATGTTCCAGAAAAATGTTTGTCAAATGCATCCCATCTATGGTTTCATAAAGTTTCAGATTCTCCCAATCAATATCAGCAGATGTTCACTACTTTTATTTTCTTTTTTCCCAAGGCATTGCAGAAGTGCTTCTTGCAGCATAATTTGGAAGTCAAATCGAAAGCACAGGGTCTATGACAGCTTTCAGCCAAAGAGTCAGAGCTTGTCTTGTCAGCTCCTGGAGAAACAGCATTGTCTTCACCTAATATCATTAGAGACCAAGAATTCAACATGAAAACTTGGTTGTAATGAATGCTCAATGAATAATTGGGTAAACTAATCCATAATGTGTTGTCCACACATATCCAATTCTATATCAGGGCTCGATTAGCATTTCTTGTTCTGAGAAGAGTATTAATGCATAAAGGGAATATTCCAGAGATAGAGAAGAAACTCTTTTCTGTGGGTTTTGGATGCTGTGTGGGTTTGAGTTAGTTTCCCAGCCATGAAATCTATAATTTCTGCCTATTGTGAGGCCTCTGTTTGAAGGCGGGTGTTAAGGGATTCCTGACTGCATGTAACAAAGTTATCATAAAAGAGAGACAAACCCCAAATCATCCTTGGGGAAATGTGCATTTCCAGAATGTAAATGTGCATTTCCAGAATGTAAAGTTCATATAAGATGAAAATTTGAAGCTGGCCCATGGAGACAAGAAAGTATGATCTGGTGGTGATTTGGGATTTGATTACTGGGGTTGATTTCTGGTCAAAATAAAGTAGATCTATCTCAAATCTAAACGAGTATGTGCTTGTCTGTGGATATATATAATAATCTCTGATTGCAATGAGCCAACTTCCTAGAAACAACATCTACTGCAAGCTTGGAAAAGTGATCAGCATTAATTCTCGTATGTATTTGATGTTGTCTGTCATAATATTTAAATTTCCTTCATTCCCAACATTATGTTAAAATAGAAATTGCCCTTTTTTAATAATTAGGAAGATAATAATACATAGATAAAATGCAGATAAATCTGGAGACAGATCTGCTTTGATATGATTATGTATCTCATGCCAACAAGTTTTCCAAAGTACAGAAATGATGCGACTTGTAGCACCGGGCTTGGTGGAGTTATACAACTCCAAGCTGATTACAGGTCCTAGTATCTCATGACTATAAAAACATGGAGCCTTTTTTTTT
>VXBR01002915.1:251272-283751 GCA_013400215.1 Cisticola juncidis | reverse complement strand
TAAACCATTGGTATGTTTATGCCATATGGCAGGGATTGTTCTGTGTGCACAAATAAAGCTGCCTCTCAGAACAGGTTATTAAGGCAGGTTCAGAGTGTGCCTACATCTACATTAACCAAAGCCAGGAGCCTTTGTCCTGAGTTGTATTTATTGGAACAAAATTGTGGCAGTTTCAGGGCCCCAAGTTGGTTTTACTCAAATTTAGTATTTGTCAAGAAGGAGCCAATGTTTAGAAATGAATGTGTTGGGTTTTTGTCAATGGAATATAAAAACAAACTCTATGGTTTTACAGTTGGAACTTTTTCTGTAGACCTATAGATTTATATTTATTTGTATATTTCTATACATATGTGTCTGTGTATATATATATATATATATATATATATATGTATATGTATATATATGACACGTCCAGGGTGGTTGCAGGCTCTAGTTTATGATTCACTTCATTTTCATTGCTTCTTGTGTGATAGAATGAAAAAAAATTAAAAATAAAATTAAAAAAAAAAAAAAAAGGGGCAACTCCCTTTTATATTTCCACACTCAGTTTGAGTAGTAGGTTGTTGATTGTAAAGTTTCAGATTTTTCAGGACAATAATCAGTAACTTATTGGTTTTTTCCTCATAGATGTAGTACATTTCTATTTTGAACTGTGAAATTTTTAGTATATACAAACTCCTAAGAGTTTATATAAATAAGCAAGAACAGTAAGACAGAATGTAAAGAAGCAAAAGAATATTGCCCATCTTTAGAAATATTTTGATTTTTTAAATTTTAAACCCCTCCTCAACAATCCCTCTGCCAATTCCTTACAGAAAAATTTCTTTTCTGCAACAAAATGTAGCCAGGAAGCCATGTCCAGTAATTCTGAATTTAATTGCTGCAGGTTTGGAAAATAATAACTTCTGTCTGTCCTTTCACTGAAAATGGGGAAAGCTCCCCATCTGTACAAGCAAACCTTCCTACCCTGTGCCACACTAGTAAAATAAATGAATTTGGAGCCTTCAGTAATTTTGCAGGTTCATCTTTGGCCAAGCGCAGGAGTTTTCATTATATCCTCACTCAAATATTAAAGTAAGTGCTTTCTTAAACAGTGAAATATGTGAAAGCAAATGGTTTTACAAGGCAGCACCTTCAAGCGGGCAGTCCATATTAAACATTTAGAAAACAAGAAATGTTCTGTATTTGTTATTAAAATAGGTGTCAGCACACAGGAGAACTTTGAGCAGACTCCAATCCTGGATGGGGACAATGCTCTCCTGTTTGCAGCTAGCACCTCAAATCTGGTATGTTCAATAATTTCATCTGAGGGGTAAGAGCAGTGCCTGTGACTAAAGCAGAGAGGGTGGGAGGTTACTGAGAAGAGTATTTAAAGTACAAGCTTTGCTGTTAAACAGTCGGAACTCCAGGATTAACTGTGCATATGGAGAACCTGAGAACTGGCTTTTATTTCTCTAAGGTTAGAAAAATACATTTATTAAGACTCTGCTGACTGAAAGCAACAGGAATTGATAAATTGTCCAGAAATTCGAGCCCTTATTACAGTTCTCTCTGTCACCTCTGTCATCTCTGTCTTCTTTCAACCAGTCCTACATGTTGTAATGCTTCTTCACTACTAGGAAAAATAGGTATAATTCCCACTGCCAGCTGCCAGGGACTACTGTATTTGCCAATAAATGGGTATCAGCAATAGCTGAATGCAGAGTTGTTTGAATTGAGAAGGGAAAGTTTAAAATTAGCAGACATGATGAATGCTAACATATCATAAGTAATTTGTATCTAGTTTCATCAAGGACACAGCTGCTGGAGTGTTTGACATGAGAGAGAAAGTCAAGGAATGTTTACTTGGTGGAATGAAATATAGCAGGAATTTGCAGATTACATTAACTGAAATAATGTTGCATGAATACTTCTTTTAGGGATTGTGAAATAATCAGGAAGAAATGGAATAAATATTTCACAGATAGACCCTCTGGGTTATAAGTAGTGAAAAGATGATTTTCTTTAAAACTGTGTTGAAAAGTAGAGGAAAGGTTTTGTTAAAGGCCAGCTTTGTTTACAGAATTGATACATTAAGACTTTAAATACAGATAAGTTACAATGCATAAAAAGCAAATGTATTCTTTTGAAGAATTTCTATTAAAAATATTTTTCCTGTTTCCAAAATCAGTTGAAACAATCAGATAGGAGTGCAGATAGCAGAAAAAGTTACAACTGTGACTCTTCAGATTTTCCTGCAAAATTTTAAAACTAACTGTCATGTTTTGAATTTCACAGATTTGAATAGTTTCTTTTGGACTAGGGAATGACTTGGGAGTAGGAGGGAGATGTTGAATAATGACAAATCTACCTTCATTTTAAAGAAAGAGCAAATTTTAGAGAAAAAAGAAGAAAGTCTGTGTGGTTTTTTAATATAAAATAGTTATAAAATAGTTATGGAGCCTCTCAAATCCATGGGCTTCTGCCTGGGAGTCTTAATGGCTACATTTACTCTGCCTTGGGAGAATCCTTCTAGGCATGGAAGAGAGGTCAGAAGGAGTTTTGTGACTGGCAGGCTTGGTGTCCACTCAGTGAAGAGCCACAAAGTTACAGATTTTATTGAAGAGAAGAATTTTACTTTCCATGTGGACCTGACAATATATTGAATCAATTAACATTAAAACTATGACCAATTCTATGATCCTGCTAAGGAGTTTGCCTTTGAAATAGAAGAAGTTGGAAGATTGTGGTTAGGTCACAAACAGTCAGAAATGTATTGTGGTAAAACATGATGAGTTCTTGGATGAAATAATTAGTTCTAGGGTATCATTACTGTAAAAATGAAGTACCCAAATGTAGTGTGAGGATCAAGGACTGGGCTGCCTTAACCACTTGTATAACTTGGATTCTCTACCATGTCCATTTTTTATTGATTATTATTTGGCAGATTATGAAAATAGTTTTCAATAGTAGACACTTTGATGGTGGAATGAGGAAGACCTGTGGAATTCCTGCTGGGGAGGGGAATCCTGAGAACAAGCAAAGAAATTCCAGAGGTACAGCATTTAAATTGTACAGCCCTGCTGTATGTCCTAAGAGCAAGGCCCTGCTTTGTGAGCAGGGATTAGCTTGGGCTGATCAGCCTTGCATTAAAAGAGCTNAAAAAAAAAAAAGGAGAATTTTGGAAGTGAGAAAAGACAGATTTCTAAACATAAGCAGAGAACAATGAAATTAATAATAGTCTAAGGAATTCAGGTTGCTGCTTATTATTCTGCAATTAGCTATATTAGAGAGAAGGTTAGTTCTCTGAAAAGTTATTAAAGAGTAAAAATAAGCTGCAATCTCATTTTCTTTTCATGTGGTTATTGCTGAATAGTTCAACTCACAGGCCAGCTGCTGGGAAAAATAAGGAGTCTTTTTATCGAAGACCTTTTCCAATAGGCAAATTACAGAAAACTACTGATCCATAATGTTCTGTTGCTCTTCCAGATACTTATTTGAAACCTTGAAATGCTTCTTCATGTATATTTAGTATTTTATTTGATTTGTTCAGGCAGAAAAGTTTTGTTTATTCAAAGTGTGCTCTTAAAAAGGGAAAATCAAAGTTCAAAGCAGCTTTTTGAAATCAGAAACTACTCTGTGTGTGACTCTGTTTTTGCTTTTTTAGAGGAGGATTCTTGATGTTCTATACTGAAAAGAGTTTTCAGATACCCTGTCAGAATTCAGTGTTCTTTTCCTGTCTTTTCCCCCCCAGGACATCATTCCTCCTAGAGGTTTGTACATATGTTCAGATGGAGGAATATTTTCAGCATGATGCCACAGCTGTGTTGCCGCAGTTGCTCTGAACCACAGTTTGCTGAGGTTGTCAGCTTCAAATCACTCATTTAAACTCTCTATTCATCTCTGCCACAGGTCTCAGAACGAGCTCTATAGAGATTTTTAAATTTTTTTGGCTGTCTAATAGGAGTGATAAAAATATGCACATGGTGGAGAGTGACCATGTATTTTAAGTGTGATTCATTGCAGACTCTTGTCCAAAAAGACTTCTCACTTGAACCAGCATCTCCTTTCCTCTCAGCTGCTGCAGCTGAAACTGTGTGGAGGGGGATGTAAATTCAAGGCAAGCTTCTTATTTAGCATTTCTGCCTTGCCAAATGCATCAGAGACAGGAAATCACTCAGCTTGCCAAAATTTATCATACTGTGTCTCCAAAAGTGAAAACAGGTTTTTCATACAGCAAAGCAAATGCTGTGTTTTGCCACAGATAATATTTTGAAAGTTGGTACAAGGTATCTTTGTAGTACAGATATTTTCTTTTCCAAACTGATTGCAGACTTCAAAGTACCAAGCTTTTTGAGATCCTCTTAAAACTAATTAATCAACTTTGCAAACTGCGTGTCTTCCTTTCAAGTAGAACCCACAATCCCTCTACCTTGGGGAATAATTTTCTTGTTTTCCTAGCATTTTCCAAAATCTAATTATTGTACCTCTAAATAGGAGATTTGTTATTACACAATGTGATTAATTAGATAACGTTATTTCTTTATCAGCTGAGAAATCACCACAGGATTGATGATAAGCTTATAAAATCAACAAAGACTGTATAAGGCAAAATGCAATTACTTCTCAATTAAAAATCCATTGGACATATTTGAGAGATTAATAAACAAATTGGATTTGTTTTTAACAAAAACGATTGGATTTTTAAAAAAAATTAATCGTATTTGATGCACTTCGTCTGAATCTAAAGCATAAACCAAAGCAAAATTATAAACTTAGTCAGCTAGAAGTAGCAGAGACTTAATTTTTTAAACATAATCTCTAAAAGGGTTGAATTTTAAGTCAATATGTTACCTTGATGCTGCTACATTCATTAATTTGCCATTTAATCTCATTTAAACTCATTATTTGAAGTAGGGTATTGCATTCTTACTCCTATAATCTCAAAAAAAGTGCCTGAAATGCAAATAGTCAAACAGTCTGCAAATGCTACTGTCTCTACTTCTGGGACATACGTAAGAATGTATAGAGGTCTGTGTGGTAAAAGACAGGATACTGAGCTTAAAAATGAAAGCATGGAAGTGTTGTCTAGGAAATGGTAAGTTTGTCCTGGAAATTAGGAGTTCATAAGATGTGAGAAATCAGCTTCCTGCCCTCCTGAGCAGCTGTAAAACAGCATCAGCGATGCCCAGTGTTACAGCAAAGTGCTTAAGCTGACAGCCTGAACATTGGAGCTCTTAAAAAAATATCCACAAAAAGATTTGATCAGGATAAAGAGTAATGCCTAAGTTCCCCTCAGCTTCCTCAAACATTTTCGTCCTTCCAGCCAGAGTTCCTGCATAGGGATTTCCAGGAAATTTCCAAATTCCACTGATGTCTCTTGTGCTCTTGTGATGCTAAAGCATAGAAACAGGACCAGATTGGGCCTGTTTGCCCTTACAGAACTGAACAATGCATTTCATCTGTCATGTAAGGCTTGATCATACTAAAATTAATCAACATGTATTGCAAAGAGCTGCAGGAAACCAACATCTCACTATAGAACCACAGTTTAAACCTGAACGTGTTTCCATCCTGTTTCAGCAGAGTTGACCCTTTCTGAATCCCATGCCATGGCCTTTCCAGAGACAGTTTATTCTTCCAGCAGGGTGAACTCCTTGGCTTGTGAAGAGTCCGGAGGACTCTGAAGAACGTTGTGATCTCCTGGCCTAATGAGAATGTGTTTTGCATAGGAAACTTGTTCTGATTTCAGTCTTATTGATGCCTTAAGTTTGAGCTTTCATGTATTTCCAATTCTGTGCTGCCCAGGGATGCAGTTCTGAGCCTCACATCCAGTGTCAGTCAGCTCTCCTCACAGAGCAGGCAGACAAAACAAATCCTTTTCCTGCTGGAGACCAAGGACAACTTTCAGGTCCAAAATCACCCACAAGGGTGGGCTGAAGGGAGGAACAAGAAGTGTGGGACTTCATAACCTGAAGCCATAACTGGACAATTAAACTCCAATATGCAAATGGACCAAAACTTAGAAAAATGTGAGACCTCATGACCATTTGTCATTTTGTGACCATTTTGGGTCCACTTTGGTGTAGCCCTGGTCAGGGCTCTTGTCCTGCCCAAGGTGTATCCTAAAGGCCTTTCAATAAATATGTACTTTATTCTCTGGCTCTGTCCAGTCTCTGTTCCAGGTCAGTCTTCCCAAGGCATCATTATTAACTCAAGTTCCAGGTAGTGAGGGAAGTGCCTGAAACTGTCGGCTTTCCCATCAAAGGAAAACTTTCCTGGCATTCAAGCATTATCTGGAGAGCCATATGGATGCTTCCCTGGCAATCCTCCAGTTATCAAGCATCTGATCTGTCACTTTCCGTGTCTCCGTTTGAAAGCCGTGCGGTAAAGGCCTGCTGATTTTCCTTTTCAATCCTCAGAGATCAAGTAGGCTTTAAAACAAGAAAAGACATGATTTCATTATTTTGGATTCATAAACTCAGAGAATAGCTTCTCCCAGGCTTCATCTTTAAAGGATGGCAAAAAGACTTTATTCAGAATGCAGATATCATAGTGTGTGGGGAGAAAAAAAACTAGCTGGTAGAATTTCACATTTCATCTTAAATTTTAATCTTAATTGATCTTACAAATACTGTAAAACAGAAAGGCAGTGATATTTGTTTCCAGTGACTAGTAGGATGATTACTATGTGGAGATAATTAATTTCTTTGGTTAAATATTTTATTAGAGGGAAAATGAAGATGTGACCAGACAAAAAATTTTAAGAATTTTCTATCAGCTCTTTAAAACTATTCTAGATGAAGACATTTTTACTGTTGTGAGAATCCAAAAAGCCTGACACTTTTAGACAAATAAAATTTTAAAAGGGTTGGAACCCAAAACAAGGCAAATCTTTGTTTTAGAGCAGGTATTTATTATTCTATTATATAATTATATTCTTAATAATATTAAGTTAATATTATTACAACTTAATAATATTAAGTACAACTTCAGTGATTTGAATCCTGTACAGACTGGCTGATATGGGAATGTGTGTAACTTTTTCTGTGAGAGTTAGCTTTAATATCAATAATCTTTCATTTTCTGTCTTTGGGCAGTATTAAATATTTTATATAATGAGTTTCAAATACAGGTGAGCAGTGGAACCATCCCTAATTAAAAGTTGAAAGGGGATTCTTTTCAAAGTTTTGACTCCTAATGTAAGTTTAGGAATCCTGACTGAATAGCATCTGGTCTTCATTCCTAAATCCTAATTTTGTCTTCAAATGGAGAAAATTTGAATATCTCTGCATATTTCTTTCTTCAAGCGTTTAGGCTTTCCCACAGGGATCTGCTTATGGTTTGCATCTGTTCTTAAATTCTTGCATTACTTCTCTTTTTTCCATCAAAAGTGGGTGACAAGAACCCTACAGAAGTGAAATGGAAATGATCTGTGCCTCAGCATGGTAGGAGAATATCTCCAACAAGTAGAATTTAACTTCTTTGGTCAAAGGGAATTTTATCTAAATTTGAAAACATATTGGCTGACCTTGAGATTAAAAAGAAAAAAAAAATCCTACTTCAGTCATCTAGCTGCCAGCATCTGCACTCAGAAAATATTTTGATTCATTTGAGGGTTTTATATAGGATGAGGGCTACATATTTTCCCTGTCGGCCCACAGTTAATATTCCTATTGCTCATAGCATGCAGACTGCTATATCATATTTCTTCCCTCTATTCTACAATGAGTGTTTGAATTTGATCCTGCATTCCACTTGGAACTTATTTCTCTGGAAATGACAGAAAGCCTGAGACTCTGATTGCTGCTGCAGTTTTCGTTGGCTGTTTGATAAATGGCAATGTGTGTGAGTGTTCTGGGATTTGGTTTCATTTCAGTTTACTAAAGGCCTAATACAAAACCTGTGGAGGCAACAGAAAAGCTGTTGTCTTTGGATTGGGCCCTAAAGAATTGCCAATATCTGTTGAGAAACCACGGTGTACTGTACGAATGAAAAGATCAGTCACGATTTCTAACAGAGTGTAGCAACAGCTCGATTAAAATAACTGTGTATTTTCTGTTGTTAAAAATGAGATTTTTTTCCTTTTGAAGATTCATAAGGAAATACAGACCACAAACTTTTCTTTATAAGAGCTAATCACTTTGTTGTTGTTGTTGTTGTTTGTCTTAATGGTGTGAAGCTCTGGATTTTTCTCCTCCAGCCTCAGCAAATGAATACCTCAAGGGACAGAAATTTCATATACTTTTTTTCCCCCCAAGGTTATCCATTCTGCTGACTGCATGACAGTCTCTCTAAACCATCCTATCAATTGCTCAAGTGTGAATGCTTTGTAATATGTTTTATATCTGGAAGGTTGAAGTTTTCTTCTCCTTCTGGGAGTTTCATATTTTAATTAGACAGTCTGAGGGGTTGTTGTTGTTGTTGTTGTTGTTGTTGTTGTTTCGGGGTTCTTTGGGTGGTGGGATTTTTGTGTGTATTTTTTTGTTTGTTCATTTGTTCATTTGTTGGTGGAGTTTGTTTTTTGCCTCCTAGGAATTCCTAAAAAATTATCTTGTTGCACAAATGGTTTGGCAGCTGAAACTCTATAGTTACTTGTGTATAACTGTATATAGTTACTTATCTATAGTTGTCTAGAATTTGCTTTCCTCAGGAAAAGAGTAGAACTACCTTCATTTTGAATTACCGTCCACATAGTAATGGCAGACTACAAGTTTTTGCTGTAGTAAATATCTTACTCAAATATGTATTTAAAGCTATTATCTCCTTTCAAGGCTTTGTCTTCTAAATATGTTAACTTATTTATATTACCTGTGCACTGTTATGCTGTGTAAACCTCTTCTTGGGCAGCAGCAATCTAAGACTAGAGAAAAAAAAAATCTGTAATTTAGAGGTCCTGCCTTATAATTGTGCAAAACTAGATCTGGGAGACCTGGTTTATTCTGATTTATACACCCCAGCATGAGGGTTCTTGGTCTGCCTGAGGACACAGTTCTGCAAGGTGCAATGCAAAAAGCAATGAGAACATAAATTAATGAGACACCAGGCAGACTTTTCCAGCCAGCAGGACCTACTTTATTCACTCTTGTCACTTACATAGGGGCCAGAGTTTGGCAAGGATTCAGTCCTACACTCAAATGCTTTATAGCCCTGTCATCTCAGAAGAAGAAAAAGCTCTCATTTCTGGTTTCTGGCTACATTTGTAGTGCCTCAGAAGAGCCCAGGCAGGTTCATGCCCAGGGAGTCCTGGGAGAGTTATCGGAGATGATGTGGAGCCGAGCAGGTTTCCAAGCTAGAAAAGGCTGGAGGCTGGGAGTGCTTGAGAGGGAAGGGCTGCCTGTTCTTGGGCTGGTTTCCCTCTCCTCACAGGACAACCCTTTGTGGCTGCCTGTGCAGAAAGGAAAATGAGCTCAGGGAACTTTGGCTCTGCCTCTCTCAGAGTTTGTTTTTTTGTTTGTTTTTTTTTTGTTTGTTTGTTTGTTTGTTTGTTTGTTTTTTGGTTTTTTTTCTTTTGTTTATCTGTGTGATGATGGGGAGAAGAAGGGAGGTAGGAATGGCTATGATGTTTAATTTACTTTTTGGGAATCTTGTTTGCCTCTCAGATTTGAGTGACCTCAAGGACTTATCTGTGGGCATTAATTAAGGATGTCTGTTTGGCCAGAGTGCTCAGTGGCTGCTCAGAGAGATGAGCACAGGAGTATGGAGGTCCCATGCTGGAAAAACCCTTTTTTTGACCCACAGATGGGGCTCCTGAGAGGTGTTTTAAAGACTTTTATTTCATTTTCAATCTCATGAGAAGGGTGAGACAATATAGATGTTACAATTCACACCATCACAATCAGAAACTGTTTTTTAATTACAATACTTTATAAGTGTTTTTTGGCCTATCAGCTTTTGCCACACAATGCTGTTAATGCTTCTAAACTAATAACTTAAAAATACCTCACATGGGTCCTACTACAATACATCTTTCATAGTTCTATTTTTCCAAAGTCTTGTCTATTTGCAAGGCCATCATTTGAAACTTGTTCCCAGTTCCATTTGTCTCTCAACAATGTCTGTCCTATTTCACTGCCTAAGTCAGCACACCTTATCTCAGAGTTTGCATACAGATGTACAAGATTATGTGAGCCTTCTGTCAGGCTTTGAAAATTCCCTACAAATCCCTTACTCACAGTCCCAGTCCCTGGAGCCACCCAGCCTTGCCCAAGTTGTCCCTGTGGTGACTGGGAGACAGGAGAGACCATGTCACAGCGCTGCAGATGTTTTGTTTTTCCTGCCGCCAGATGTTTTTCCTGCCCCAGCAATGACCCAGGTTCTTATCACAAAGGTAAAGATTTGTACACAGAATGCAGACTTTGGATCAAAGCTGCTCTGATGAGGGGTTCGTTACTGAAACTGGGAGAACCCCTCTCTTAAGATATTGTCAAATACGGATTAGACTGAAATGTGTTTTTTTAAAAAACTGGAAAGACTATACTTCACTTATTGACTAAAGGGAAGTTATTTGTGACTTTAAGTAGAGGCTGAAAAAAAGTGTTGTGACTTTCACTGACTCTTCTTCCACTTCCACTCTTCACCACCCCCAAAAATCAGTTTAAATTAACATCATCCTCCACTAGCAGCACCTCTCTTTCAGTGCTTTGTCTGGCAGTGGCCAATTCTTTGTATTTCAGAATAAATATACTGTATAGCACAAAAAATATTTTATGGGAGTTTCCTTTAGTCAGTGACTGGTGGTTTACATCTTTTGGAAGGAGTTTATGTCCATTTACACACTTGTAGTTAATTCCATTATGATTTTCCATCCAATTTGAACACACACATACTTTTACTTCTAGCTGATCTTACACAGTCTCATATGGCAATTAGGCAATTAGTTCCACAGGAAAACTGATGTAAGATAGAAAGGTTTTTTTTGGTTTTTTTTTTGTTTTTTTTTTTTTTTTTTTAATCAGTCTTATTTAGTGTCTTCCTAGCCTTGCAATCAGAAAAAATGAAATAGAAGTACCTGAGTTGCCTCTTTAGAATTTTTATTTTTTATTTCTATGACACTGACATGTGTTTCAGACCAAAGGTGCTATGAAGAGCATCCTCTCTGTTTTTCATATTTGAGGGTGTTGGTGGTTGGTTTGTTTGGGTTTTTTTGCTGTTACTTGTACTTTTTAAATGCTGTGTAACTTAGAATTAGATGTGAGACATAAGAAGGTTTCTTTCCATGAAGCAACATCCATATGTCTCCTTTCAATGGTGTGACTGAGAGCAGAAAGACACAATTCCTGAAACACAAAAAAGCTTTTTAGTTTGCTTTCATGAAGAAAGCAGATCTTAATTTTAGAAAAGAGGACTATTAGTTTCATATTTAGTGCTGGAGAAAATTTTGTGGTTTTTAAGGACAGTACCATTTGCAAAGAATGAAAATGTACACTCTGGAAAGATTAAATCCACTCATTTAAAACTTCTTCCACATTAAAGGAGATGAATAAAAATTGATTGGATTAAACAAATACAATGTTACATTCTTTTCAAATATGTTACGTGTATGTAATTAAAAACAGATTTTATACATTTCCAGTGTTTGCAAAATATAGATTTAATTTAAATTTTGTTTTGCATTCAGAATGGTGCACACACTGTAATGAGTATCTTGAGGAGAAAAAATCTGAATGCTGAGACTGAGTATATATTTTAATATAAAGTGAGTTGTGTATTGAGTCTGAAGTGAGATCTGTGCTTGCAGATGAGGAGAGCTATTCATCTCAGAAATATTAATCCCAAACACACCTTGCTCAGGATTATCTGACCTCACCAGTTCTTGAGCCCAGTTCTTGAAACCACTCCTTTGCCTCTCCCAAATGTGGATAAACCCAGCAAAGGCCTTATCTGGGCTCCAGCTGGCACAGCTCTCCAGTCACACTTCACCCTGAGAGCTTGTGCTGATCTGACTGAGGAACTGAAATCATATTTTAAATGCTATCAAAACTCTCTCAGGAGTGTACAGGGATTTAAGAGCAAAATGTTTGGCCATGAGGGAAGTGGGATGCAGATGCTTAGCTAGAGCTTTTTAGGAAGTTAGCAGGTTAGGTTCAGTTAGTTCTGTTTTAAGAGATGGAGAACTTGGCAGCAAACCTATTTTTTTTTTCCCCACAGCATGTGAACGGAATGCCAGCATTCTGCAAGAGCATGTTGGTGTGAAGATGCTGATTTTTCTGATGCATGGTGAACATAGGATTTTTAATGAGTATTTGATAGTTAGGGAAAAAAAATCCAAAGAAATGCATCAGAAACTCCTCAGATAAACAACCCCATGCTGTTGCTGTTTGTGCAGTGTCTGACAGAGGGGTGTACATTTGTTTTTATGTTTTTTCCTCAGGACCATACTGTTTTGCCATGTTGCTGAGGACTTGTGCAGTCATAAACCACCTGCAAGGTTGCCTGAGATCAACCCCTTGTGAAAGCCAGGAAGAGCAGCAGGAAAATTATCACCTTGCTCTGGGGCCCTCAGAAGTCTCAGTCCCGGAGGTTCTTGAGGGCAAAGCTCCTTAATGAAATCACAATATTTGGATGGCACAGTCCTCAGGATATGTAAACATGCTGCCTAAACAGCTGTTAAATAATTGTCAATGTTTATTCGGGCTCTCAATCAGGGAGAGGTGGATTTTAACACACTTTATGGTGCAAGGCTCCGTAAAGAACAAAGTTAATCCTTCTGATGTGGAAGTACCTCAGAGCTGCAGTGCTCTGGTTTTGAAGTCATTGTTTACTCTGTGCTGGGACAGTGATTTCCATCCATTTGCACACCACTTTGTTTAGAACTTTTGCTGTAATGCTGGATTTAGATGACAATTAGGTGCTTTCAGAGAAATGTGAGCTTTCAACAGACGGCGCGGTCAAACGCAAAGTCTCAGCACAGTGATCTCTAAACAAGGCTGGCTTGGACCAGTTTGTGTCCAGAATTCCATGCAAGAGTTTGCACTTGTTCAAATGCCATGGCCCATCGTGTAATGTGAATATTTGCTGTAATACATCTGTACAGTTGTATGCTGCTGGATGCCTAAGGTTAGACTGGATGCTCCACACAGAGCATAATTTATTTTCAGACAGAAAGATGTTCCAAGTGGCAGAGCATGAAGTTACGAGCAATGTGTGAACCCACCAAAAGAAAAACAGCTTTTAGGTAAGCATTGTGTGTTTATTGTCTCTTCAGTTATGCACTTTTTATTCAGGATTTGTAAAGTGAAAATAAGGAGGGGAGAAACCCTAACATATACCTGCATCTTGTGAGTAATTCATTTATAAGTGGAAGATCTAATTTTAACAGTAATATCACTTATATAGTCACTACTCATCCCAAAGATTTGCACTGGTATAAACTCAAAGGTTTTAATTTTACTCTATGTTTTGATACTCATGTGAAGTTTTCATTGAAAGCTTTATAGGAACACAGGAAGATAACTCCATGCTTTCATTCCTAAGATCCAAAAGGGTAAAGAGAATATGAAAACTGTTCCTGGATATATGATCTAAATGCATGCAGTGTGATTGCTCTTTTCTAAATATTAACTGTCTGACTTGGTGCTTTGCTCTGTGGCATCGTGACAGCAGGAGAGCTGATGTGATATAAATGATGCCAATCTCTGCACTGTTGGCATGAGCATCTGTCTCCTTGGCAGACTCCAAAGGCAGTTCCTGGCAGCTTTGGAGTTGCCTCTAGGTCTATCATATGGTTAAGCTTCTGACTTTTCCTCTTTAGCTAAAGTCCACCCCATCTGGAACCTATTTAATTCTCTTTCACCTTTGATTCTGGAGAAAGGCTGATGAAAACACTGCAAATTCTGGACTGAGGACTTTGGAATTGTTTACATATTTGTGGATGTTGCACTTCTGCTAAGATATGAAGCAAACTCTCGGTGTTACACACCGGAACTGAAATCTGAAAGTGGAAGAAACCAGAAGCAGTGTTTCATGTAAAACTGTCAAGGAAATTACAATACAGTTTCTTCTTTTGCTTTGTTTGGGGGTTTTGATGGGTTTTTTTAGCTCTGCTGTAGTGGTGCCCTATCTCTCAGTGCTGCCTGGGCTCCTGGAAACAGTCTGATCTACCTGGGCAACATCAAGGAGGGAGAGAAAGGTAAAAAGCAGCAGTAGGTGTGACAGAGTTGTAGGTTTAGCCAGGCGGTTGTCACAGATCAAAGTAGAAAGCAGCCCAAAGACTCATCTAACTCTAGCAAGGAGTTTGATCCAACCAAGGGCACTCAGCCTTCAAAGTTCTAGTGTAGATCAGGGCCACATTGCACTACATCCACAAACTGAATTAATCTCCTCTTTCTGGCTTCTTGGACCAATTTATTTGGTCTAAAGGCCAAATATGAATTATTTTCTCTTATAGCTATAGTGGGAACTGGCTTTCTTAGAGACATAAACCAAATAAAGTTTTCCAGAGAGAAGAAGAAACTGTCAAAACAAAATGGTCATTCATTATTTTTCTAAAATCCTGTTGTTTCTTTCATGCTCCTATATTGCCATTTAAACCATCTTGTTCCCTCACAATCTTGTGCTAACATCAGTGTCTAGCCTATGAAAAGGGAAAGGATCCTCACCAGTGGAGTGTTTCATGGTCATAACTACTGAAATACACCACCTTTGGTCAGAAGTGCAAAACCAACAAGAAGAACAAAGCCATGCACATTGGAAAAAACAAAGCCAGTGGAGAATGGGAAGAAACAGCTCCTGTGCAGCAAAAGCAGACAGCTTGTTCACTCCTCCTCTGGATCCCAGCACACTTCTCAGGGTCTCTGTGACATCTGGCTCACTTGCTTCAGCTTCTCTTCCCTCTTTCTCTCCCACCAGGAGAAGGCTGTACATGCTGCTCCATCCTGCCATGCCAATTACAGCAAGGGGATAATGACACTGACTCCATTCCAGTGCTGGCTAGGCTGAGAGCCCATTAGACAGATGGGCAAAACATGGGAAAGACTTGACTGTAACTTTGAGAACTGGCATCTGAAACTTATTCTTGCCTGAGTATAGCATAGAATTTCACATTGTTTTTGTATGATAGACTCAGATCTAAACCAAAATTCCAATTACTGCCTCTTTTTCTGACTTGTCTAATGTATTCCATCTCCTCTCTCTGTGAGGGTGACTTATGGAAACAAAGGAAAAAACATTCTTGGGAGCTCCTGTGTTGATGATCCTTATCTGAAGTTCTTCATTGTAGACACACACAGTCCATATGAATGCTTGGACATCAATTTTCTGAACACAGCTTGAGTCTCACTGGATTCTGGTGGCCTCTGAGTATCATTCATTGGTCTAAGCCGTCTCTGAAACTGACATCAATTTGTCTGCCAGAGCCACCAGTTTAATAAATAATGTTTTCAGCCAGGTAATGCCCCTTTAATATTCATATCATACTTCACTCTGAATTTTTATATCTGGTTTGAGCAGTCACTTGCACAGACAGCAAGCTTGGAAAGCTCCTTTTGAAGGAGAGCAATGCTCGGTGCCCGGTTGTCATGTAATTGTTGTTTGTCCTCCTCTGCTGCATATCAGGGAGGTGAGATGCTTCTGAGGCTTCTGAGAGGGAGGTGGCTGAGGAGAGACTCTAATTTGGGGGTTGGCATTCGACAGACAAAAATAAATGCAAGATAAACATTGTTGTTACAGATATTAAAATGAGCAAAGAATCAAACCAGTCAGAAACAGAGAGATACAGGTGACTCACTGGGAAACAAAGAAATGCAGTGAGTATAGGTTATTTCTGAGTCTTCCTTTGCTTTACTTTGTGGCTTTCAAACCACCTTGATTCCTCCTCTAAATCAGTTCTGACCATCTCGATACGTGGAAGTGAAAAAGTTTTTCTTACACTAAACTGGATATAGCATCTTATTTACTTGTTAATGGAGCTGCCAGATTACATAACTGCCAGATCATGCAACTCCTACACAAATTCCCAAGAGAAACAGGATTAACTGAGGGTATAAATACTTCACGAGTCAATGTCTTTGCAGACCATGAGAAGCAAAAGCACAACAGAAAGCTCAGCTTACAGCCTTTATTCTCTGCATTGCTGTCTTGTGTTTCAAACTGAGAAAGAGGAGGTTTAGATTAGAATTAGAAAAAAAAAAAAAATCTTCCCTGTGAGGCTGTTGAGGCCCTGGCACAGTCTGCCCAGAGAAGCTGTTGGTGCCCAGTCCCTGGAAGTGTCCAAGGCCTGGCTGGATGGAGCTCTGATCAGCCTGGGATGGTGGTAGGTGCTCCCTACCCATGGCAGAGGGTTGGAGTGAGATGGGCTTTCAGGTCCCTTCAAACACAGACCATTCAGTGATTCTGTGACTTTAAGAAGGGGTTAGAGAATTAGACTATCTGTAAAGTTATTATATAAATTATCTGCTGCTTGATAAGTTATTGTGAGATAAGGGGACATACTTTTACTAAGAGATGCAGGAGTACCCATGAAAATACAAAGCCTTTTTATATAAAACAGATATTTAAGAAGAGACAAATATTTCAAGGAACCTAAAAAATATTGTTAGAATACTGATGCCTTTGGTATTCTCATCCTGGGAATCCTTTGGTGCAGATCTGTCACATTTTTTCTTGATGGATGTGTTTTGTTAAAGGCATCTTGTGGTAATAGACACTGTAAGTGCAGCCTGCTGCACAACACCGAGGGCCATCTCAGAATAATAGAATGTTTAGAGTTTGAATCCATCCGTCACAAGAAAAGACTACCTTAGGTGTGTGAATCAAATAAATGTCTGTGTACAACTCTAAAACTGATAGCAACTTCATTTCTTTTGTGCTTTAAAAGAGATAGGGATAACTTTCAGTCTAACTTCACCAAAACAGCCTTAAACTTCATGTCACCAAAGACAGGAATGAAAGAGAATAGGACATTTTCCTGCACTTGACTGGATTTTTTTTTTCTTTTTTTTCTTTCTTTTTTTTTTTTTAGGGGGTGTGGTGGGGGAGAATGAAACAAAACCCCAAACCAACAAAAAACACACACAAAATACCCACATGAAATACGCAACCAGATTTGTTTTATTTTACAAAAAAAAAATTTTTTTAAGTACCAAGGGAATAAGTCAATTTGTGCTAAATAGGCAAGGACAGGAAAAGTGCCTGAAGATGCAAAGGTTTATTTTTCTACTATATGTGCCCCTGGTCATTTCTATCAAACAGCATAGAAATGTTAATGGCACATGCTCTCCAGTTTAGAGTTAATTGTCAATATTTATCCTTTGCCATTTTGCTGGTGTTCTAAAGTAACAAATTTAGGATGTTCAACCCCTGCAGTTGTCGAGGCTCAGTTCTGGAGTGTTGTGGTGTAGTTTGTCTGGGAAAACTCCAGGAAAATGCTGTCCCACACTAGAAGTCAATGGAGGATGTCTCCAGTCTGAGTTGAGGATATAAACAAGTTTGTTGTTTGATCTTTACTGCCCTCACTTTTTTTAAAATTTATTCTGGGGTAGGGAAGTGGAATAAAAAAATGAAAAGGACTCTTTTTTATGCCAATTGAGAATGAGAGGGTAAAATATATTTTCTTGGGAAATAAAATCTTGACGCTTAAAAAAGGTTTTCCTTCGGCAAACTCGCTAATGATCTGTTTTGAACACATTGAGAAAAATAGCTTCCCAGTAGGAAACATTTTTATTAGAAGACAGTTTCAATTTTTTGAAGTGTTTGATGAGGGAGAACAGCACATATGAGAAAGGAATAAAATCTGAGTGTTGCCTCTTCTTTTAAATGCCTGTACAAACAGCAAAGATCCCACTAAGCCACTGTCTCTTTTCAGGTGCATAATGTACAGTTTTGCTTTCATGTTTCACAGGGGTTGTGCTGCTTGTGTGGGACCATGCAGACATTGGATACTAGAGATAGAAACAGAATTCCTGATTTTTTATCCCCCAGTACCCTCACATCACCGCAGAACAGGGTTCCACATCAGGGCCATCTACACTCAAAATACAAGAAATCAATTGGTGTACATATTCCTTTTGAAATTATCTTTATTTCCCTTGAATAAGCAAACTTTTTTCATAATAATTTCTCTAATCATGACTCTGAAGTTTTTTTAGAAGCTGTTGCAAAGGTGGAAGAACCATAGGCATAAAATCTATTTGTGTCTTAGGAACTTCTATTTCCTTTGCTTTAAGACAAGTGATATCTCTGTGTCTAACCAGGACGATGCTCTAAAAATTAGAGTAGAAGTTGAAGTCATAAAGAAATAACTGAATGAAAGTGAGGAATTTGAATGAAGATAAAGAATCTATACCAGCATGTGGGAAGAATTATCTGTGGAATGTATGGCAATGAACGTTCTGCTAAGACTAAGAGGAAAACTTGACAAGGTCTCCAAAGGGGGTATTAGAGATTAAGGAATAAATTTTCTCCATGAAAAACCCGTTCAAACTTTCAATAAATAAATACTTAATGAGGCAGATAGTCTGGTCAATGACTAAAGGCCCTGCCAACTCCCTGTCCCAAACTTTGACCCCCAAGACCCTGCTCTCTGTCTAGATCACTCATCATGTTTTGTGCCCCCTAAGCAGTAAAATCAACCTTAGAGGAAGGAAAGAGGAGAGCGAACTCAGAAAAGTTTACAGGAGGTGGTGATCTCTCTCTGGTCATTTTATCTTCACTAGGTTAAGATTTAAAGTATTTAAAAACACTTATTAAAATATTTTCCCAAATGGTAGTGCTGCAAAATTATCAGCCTCACCTTAGCCATGCATCCTGCAGTACCAGTTAGTGTCTCTAACACTAAACTGATTTTCTCCATTATAAAGTGAATTATGAATTCCTTATTCACCTGTGCAAGAATAGTTCCAATCTACAACCAAAATACTCATCTGCCTTAGGATGGAACATGAAAAAAAGCCTGCATAGGTTATCATCATTTATATACATCTATAAAATTTAACTTATCTAAGGGAGACAAGTCTGCTCAGGTCACTCACTATCCTAGCAAATATCTCTTGCCTAAAATACCAATGTCAATATAATGGGTTATGACAGCTGTGTCAAATCCAATTATTCATTTAGCTTAGATTCCATTTCCTTGATGTCTGTAGAACCAATAGGGAACAGAAACTTGATATGATAATGAAATATGTTTTGATATAGGGAATAAACTAATAAACCACCACAATATTATTTTGTGACTAGCTGGCACAGTGGGCTCTGAGAAGCTTGGTGGCCAACTTGACATCTTTTTGGTTATTACACGTATACAGAAATTGGAAAATAAATCTTAGGTACTGTAGAATTACTGACAAAGCATATATTTGGGGTTATAACCAAGACACAGGTTATCAGAGGAAACCATTGTGAAGTGCCACATTAAAGGCCAGTGACCAGATAGGACAGGGACAGTGTCATGGTGTCACCTTTATTAAGCGATGGAGGGAACCAGCTATTCACAGAAAGTACAAAAAAGGTCTCCCAAACTTCACACCTTTGTGATCTCAGATTTTGACTAAGTTTCTGTTGTAGCATATTTATTACTTCTTTTCTTTGATTCTAAGAATTCCTGTCAGTGCTTGCTGCTTGTATGGCAGTCTCCCAGCCAGTTAGAACACAGAAGTTCAGAAAAGAAGATTACTTACAAAATGAGCATTAGAAGTAAGAGTTTAAAAAAGATTACTGGGAAAATTAGCAAACCTCTAGCTGTTTGTGAACTACTTTTATGGCACTGAAATACTACTAGTTTACACTGAAATGTTAGGGTTGGAACTAGCAGTCAAAAAAGATGTAACTAATGTAACTTCTTGACTTTGGGAAGGCAAATTGTCTTTGTGGTTATTTGTGAAATATCTCCATGTCTAGGAATTAAATTTTGCTGTTTGGATGTACTATGGCTGTTTCAATGAACCCTGGAGTTCTGAATGCTTAGACCCTGTCCCTGATTGTTCTTTCCATCATTTCCGACTTGTTGAAGAGCAGCCACCTTACATAATTATGGTGCCAAACCAATCAAACCTTTATCTCGTTTCACCAAAAGCATGGTGAGGTTCACAGGTTCCAGGCCCATTGACATTTGTGTGTCCTGGCACTGCACAACACAGAAAGTAGAGATTAAATGACCCAGGAAAGGATGTTGAGACAACAAGACAAGATAATGTATAGAGTCAAGGTCATCCTGCATGAATCAGAGATGTCCTGAAGCATGAAAAGAATCTGTGGAGGAAGAGTGGAAGGCAGAGGAGGTGGAAATAGCTGATAGATGGTGTCAATGTGCCTTTCAGGGGTTGCTGGGCTCCTGAGACGGGTAGTTAAAAAGAAGGTGCTGCAGAGAAATAGCTGAAAGCCATGATGCTTCCCTGAACAAAGAGTTAATTACTTGGTGAGAAATGCAGTCTGCAAGTGAATACATTTTAAATTTGGGCCATATAATTGCAAGCAAAATTTGCAAACAAAAGGAAGTTTCAAGGGAATCAAAAGAATCTGTGAGTTCGCACTTAATTCAAGACATGGGTTCAGTCAAAAATGAAGGAAGAAGGAAACTGAAAGCACACAGTGAAAGAATTGTGCTTTTAGTCTGGTATTGCCATTTCATTTCAAAGCATTTTGCAATTTAACCTCCAAAATAGTATTGTTTTAAAGTTTAACAAACAAGAACTACGACTATATTTTTTGGCTTAGATCCAAAGAGAAATTAATGTTAGACCTAAAATTCAATTACGTGAGATTTTGTTTTGATTTTCTTAAATGAAGTGGGTGAAAAATATTTCATTTTCATAGCAGAAAATGTTTTTCTTGGACACAGCTCTCAATAAATTTTAACACATATTTGCTTATATGAACCATATGTATCTGTCACAGTAGGAATTTCAGGAAAAATGCCTTTTTCTTGGAAAAGCTCTGAAAATGAAAAGAGGATCAGACTGCGAGAGCAGTCACCTGCTCACAACCAGAGCTTTTAGGGCTCCTTTGCTGCCGAAACAGACAGAATTTTTACCTGAGAACTCATATGTCTCTCAGAAAGTGATCAATCAATTTCTATGTTCACTTTAGGTATTTAACTCTTTTAAACAAGGAATTCAATGTCTTCTTAAATTAATGCCTTCTTAAATTCTTGTTTTTTTCTGTTGATTCCTAGTTAGTAGCAAGAAATGGAAGGAAGAGAATTAAAACCCTTGTTTCTTTCAATTGTTATCTTGGTTCTTATATCTTCAGATTGTCCTTAACAGTAAAAATAAGAGAACAGATATATTACTGAAGTTCTGTGTGCTGTCTTACAAACTGAGAACAAATAAAGAACTTTCTTTAAAATCTGTCCATTTTAACATAATAGATAAAATTAGATGTTCTGATAAGAATTGAAGAGCTACCTTATCTGGCACAGTTTCATGGAAAAAAAAATGTTCATGTTAAATATATTATTTTCTTAAAGATAAATAAAACTAAAACTGTTAAAATATTAGGAATTCTGTATTAGAATTCACATTTTAATAACATCTCTCTTCCTTCAACTAAGGTAAGCTCTTGTGCGGACTAAGTATGGTCCTTAATTCTCTTCCTTTGTCCCATTTTGACAATGGAGATAGTTGTAAAATTGACTCTTCCAGTGGAGAAATAAGAACAAGACTGGCATTTTTTTGTTTGATTTGAAGCCTTTCAGTGCCAAGGTAAATGCACATGAAGCAGAGTGAAAAGGACAATGCAGGTGAGAGTAGTTTCTGTTTCAGGAGTTGAATCCACTTCCTACACCCCTGCTGGGGTGGGAAGGCTGGAACACACAGCCCTTTCAGGCTCACACAACGACCTGTTTCAGGTAAGTGTCTATATGGCCTTCCTGGCAAGGAATTCACAGAGGTCTTGTGGGAGCTGCTTTGCTGAGACTTTAGAACTGGACTGAGAAGAGGGAGGAGCAGAAAATCATGGAGGAAAAATGTGGTGTAAAGAGAAGAGACTGGAGGAAGGCGATGAAAAAAAGTGGCATAAAAACTTATTTCATCTGTTGTTTAGAATGATTGAGTAGTTAGCAAGGTTGCTTGGACATTTCTGTGAAAGCATTTCTTAAAAATCACAGGAGAAATACAACAATAAATTCTGGAGTCAGAAAATGATCATATGCTCTGTTAGCCTATTGCTTGCTCTCTTCCTGGATGGAAAGAACAATGAGGAGGAGCAGAAGAATATCCCCAACATGACTCACGTGTTTTGGGTCACTGAAACCCAGCTCCTCATTCCTTGTTTTCACAAGTTGCAATTTTATGTTCTCTGATGGCCATGGCAGATGGATTTGTATATGTTATCTAGGACAAACTATCTAGGACAGTTTAGAATACAGACTTGCACTAAAAACCCCAGACTATTTCACTGGAAACAGATGTCATGAGTCTTTTATCCAGTCAATTAAAATTTCCCCTAAAATGATCACATTACATGGATGAACCCATGCTATGGAAATCAAGATTTCACAGCATATTTCTGTGTTCCAAACCCTGTTTTACAGGTGTGTGTGTGTGTGTCCATTAAAAACGAATTTCTAACATTAAAAATGTGCTAAGGTAAACAGAGATGAAATCCTGTGTGTATAACATACACATATTTGCAGCAAAGAGGAAGAGAGTTATGGAGATGGATGGTGGTTGGATGAAATGCTGGTCTTTACAAAGTAATTTACAAATATAATAGAATTCTCCAGAGCAGAATGAAAACAAAACAAATGTCCAATTGTTAAATGCTGTCATGAACCAAAATTGTAAGAACCGTCAGGGACTACAACGTTCATCCCCTTCTCAGATTTCTGTAAACAGATTAGGAATTTTTGCTTGGGAAAAAGGAGAATAAAGATGATTCCCAACTTGTAAAATTACACTCCTCCTGTTAGCAGTGGAGAATGTGCTGTGAGCGAGAACCTGAAGTGGCTTGCACACTGGAAAGTGCAGCTCGGACGAAATCCTGCAGAAATCCTGGAGAATCTCTGCAGTGCCATGGAAGCAGAGGAAGAGCAGAGGGCAGAATGCATATGGTAAAAACTTCTTTGTTTAAAATTCTGCCTTGGTGAGGGATGAATGGGTTTTGGACGGGAAAGCAGAGAGTCCAGTAATTTGTATCATCTCTGCAATATGTATGGTACAGCTTCGAACATTCCTAATGTGCCACAGATGGTCTGGTTGGGCAGTAGGACTGCCAAAAGTGAATGTATGAAATTAATCTCTTTTTCACTCTATCACACCATCTGTTGCCAGTTCATTACGTCTGTTAATAATAACAAGTAATTAATAATAATTTCAATAATTTAATTAATAAGTTCCTGATCAATTTGATACCCTTTCTGTTGGCTCTCGGGTTCTTTTCGTCTGGTGCAAGTTACAAAAAGAAAGTTTGACCTGTTTTCTAAATTATAAAGCATATAGGTTAGTTTTGTGTCTACTCTTAATGCTGATATTTATAAGTTCTAACAAAGTAAAAAGCCACTTATCGATGAGGCTGAAGAACAGATTTTAGAACTTTGCTGGATTTTGATTATAATGAGTGCACTTATGTTAATATCAAGTACAACCTGGTTCCAGGAAGGTAATGGCCTAACTNAAAAAAAAAAAAAAGTTATATTTAACTTGGAAGAGATAAAACTTTCCTTCAGTTTATTCTTATTCCATAATATTTTTCTCCCAAAAATATAGGTTTCTCATTTATTTTTTATTGTATGCATTATGCACTTTACAATGTTTTTTGATTATTACCATATAACTCTTCACTTTTTCTTTACAAATCATTGCTCAAAAATTTCTGATACCATAATTTTGTGTTGGTCCTACAAGCTTTTAGGCATCTAAAATAATTTATTATGGGTAATAACTGCAGTTTTTTCATCTTCTCCTTATAAGTGTGCTTTCAAACTTAATTAAGCATAGCCATATTTATAACAGGATGAAAGGTTCCAAAAATAAGCACAAACACCGTTCCTCATGATTTGAATTCTTTATATATGTATGTTAATTCAATCATTTTCCCGAGGCAGATTGAGTTACTTATTTTATTTCCTTTTACATTAGATTTTTATTTTTCCTCTATGATGTTTTATGTCTATCTGTTCTTTCTAATATCAAAGTATTCACAATTTTATCAAAGCCAAAGGCTGGGGAATGAGGTAAAAATCAGAGTAGGGCCTCACCCCCCTCTATACTCATACAGGGGAGTATCTCAATTATTTCTGGTGTTTTGTTCCTTTCCAAAGGCATGCAGGAAAGTCCAGAATTGAACCTTTCCTTCCAGTTTATCATCTTTTGCACATCCACCATGCATTACACTGTTTACTTTTTCATATATTTAAAAAAGTGCTTTGATTGATGTCATGTGAAACAACCAAATTGTTCTTTTTTGATAGCAGCATCTGCTGATTTTTTTTTCTTTTTCTGACAGATAGTTATATCTAGGAATTATAAGCCCATAAACCCCCCCCCCTTTTTTTTTTTTTTTTAGAGAACAGGTATCATTAATTTCATAGCACATTCAGTGCAGCTTACTTTATTATTATCAAACTCATGTGTTTCAGATGTTTCAGGTGGGGAAATGCTGGAGTTATGAAGCAGGCATTATATTTGAAGAGAAAATTCCCTTTCCTCGCTCCTCCGCACACCTGAGTTTAGGTTTTAGCTTGGAAAACAACATTTAAGTTTGCTTCCGGGTGTCAGTTTTTGCATCAGAAAGCTCAGTAAGAGCTTCAGGTTTTGAATTTAGAAGGCCCCAAAGAAAACATTCCAGGAACTGTTCTTTCTAACCTTCAGTATTACACCTGCCCTCAGTGTAAATGCTTGCTTTTAAAAATCCACTCACCACGTGGACTAGAACAGATCCACTGCAGCAGTGAATCTCAGGTGTTAATTAAGTATTAACACAAATAAAGGTGGTCTGTGTGTTTTAGGTGGGTTTTGGACTGCTTGATGAGGTATCCAAAGCATGATGCTTCAGAAAAAATAAGATGGGAGAAGAGCATTGGCCAGAAAAAGGCTCAAAAAATTCCCGGTTTTTCTTTCTTAACAATGCGTTTTCATTAAATTTTGTAAATAGTCATTCTGTCTGTCTTCCGAAAGAAATCTAAGAGACTGTGGAGGTCTCACAACATGGAAATACAGAGAAATCTCTTTTTGTTTTTGCTCAGCAAGTGTTTCTACATCTCAAAAAGCAGAGTACACAGGAAAAATTACTTTTCTAGCTTTTTCCTTTTGGAAGCCTTAAAAGTAGATATGGTGCAGTAATCTGATTCAGAATAATGTAAGTGCTGTATTAAAAATGAAATGTGATATTAAAGAATCATATTGAAGTCTTGGGAAATAGGTTTCTAGTCTCACCATTTTCTTCGGTTTCATTAATATTGGTCACATACACTCCTTATTTTGTCTTCCAAGCCAACTGAATTTTTATCTGTACGTGTTCACAAGGACTGTGGAAAGGGGAATATCAGAGTTGAGGTGCAACATGAATTGGATGTCATTTTCTCTGCCACTTGTGTAATCTCTAATAACAGAGGCATCTAATAACCTCCATTTCTTCCTGACAGCTCACTGAGCTGGGAATGCAGGTTCCTGCTGCTCGCCAGGAGCTGTTTTATTGACTGAACTCTGAAGAAGTTGTCTCAGATTTAAGGGTGTGCTGAATTACAGCCAGTTGCACTGAGCACAAATCCTCAAAATTCGTTTTAATTATAGCTTTTACCAATAGGTGAATGCACAGAGAAAAATCCCACTCTTTCCATTTGCTCACAGGAAGGAAATATAAGCAAGATTAAGGCCCAGCTGATTCTTACAAGTCTGGGTTCTTTCTCAGGAGGCAGTGAGGGGAGTGAGTTCCATAATTCCACAGGCTGTGCAGTGCATTTCTGTTCTGAAGGAATGTGCCACTGTGCCAGCACAGAAAAACTTTACCTTACTCATTCCATCATACTAGTTTAGTATTTTACTAAAAAAAAAAAAAAAAAGGTTTAACTATTATAATTATTACTAAATGGTTATTATTATTAATTATTATTGTTATTGTTATTATTATTATTTAAGTTGTATATTCTCCTTTGAACTTTGACAGAGGAAAGTTGGAATTTGGTTCCAAAGCTTCCTGTCAAAACCAGATGGAAGAGTCATGGACTGAAGTCCCACCTTACACCTATGCCTGTGTTTAGTAGGGTGGCATTTTATCCAGCCAAGGAAGACCAAAGGGAATGTTATTTAAGAGGATTTTTAAAAAGTTTTGAGACTGAGACAATATAATTCATTGAGATGTTTGCATCACAGAACATTTTTAACCAGGGAAAAAATATCAAGCAGTAAGTATAAACACATCTTAATGGAGACACCAGCAGACCTCCAGCATAGCATCTTGGCAGCTTCAGCTTTTGTGAAGACATCTGAAAATCAGATTATTTCCTCTGAAACTGTGAAATTTTGTCTGTTCTCTTAACATGGATGAAGAGTTTGCTGCCTTCTGGGGCTGTGCTGGCTTTGTGAGGCTTTGTGCTGCCTGTCCCCTGCCTGTCCTCTCTCTGCTCCTTCCCTGCACAGGGGCCAGACCTTCAGCACCTCTGCCTGGCCTTGGGAAGGTTGACCTGGACCAGAGACTGAGCAGAGCTAGATAATAAAGTAGATATTTACTGAAAGGCCTTTAGGATCCACCTTGGGCAGGACAGGGCCTGGCCAGGGCTACACCCAAGATGGACCCAAAATGGTCACAAAATGGACACCTGGTCACAAGTCTCACACTTTTCTAAGTTTTGGTTCATTTGCATTTTGGGGTTTAATTTTCCAGTTACAGCTTCAGGTTGTGAGGTCCCATCCTTCTTGCTCCTTCATTCAGCCCACCCTTGTTGGTGCTTTTGGGCCTGAAAGTTGTCCTTGGTCCCCAGCAGGAGGATTTGTTTTGTCTGCCTGCTCTGTGAGGAGAGCTGACTGACACTGGATGTGAGGCTCAGAACTGCACCCCTGGGCAGCACAGAGTCTGAAAACCTTGAAAGCTCAAACTTAAGGCGTCAGGCCGAATGCCCAGGGACCAGGTGATGGAGTCAGAACTGTGACTGTTCTATAACCACTGCCCCTGCATTCCATTTTTGGTTTTCTCCACACAGTTTTTTTTGTTGTTAAATACCTGAGATGTTCCTTTCCTATTTGTTTTCCTTGAGTAGCTGATTATTAATGTGTTTGTTTTTGTTTTTGTTTTTTTAATCTATTAATTTCTTACTACAGGTGTGAATCCAACCTTTGGCTTCCCAAAGCATGATATTTAATTTATCATCTCCAGTTCCTTCTGCGGCCATGTCCTGCACAGAAATATTCTGTGACACACAGCAGCATTTCAGCAGAGTTATGAAAGTACTGATAATATATATTCAAAATTTCTTACTTGATAGGAAGTTGACTTGGCATCAAACACTAAAATAGCTCATCACCAATGTAAAATAATAAAGCTTTTGAGTTTTAAACTGAATTTTAAATTAAGAATACAAGTTAATCTTGAGTTTAATCAAAGGATACATGTTAATCTTAGAACGCCAGTGAGGGTAGCAGCTTTGGCTTTAATTTCAGCTGGGTTCTTAACCCAACTCAGCGTGAGGTGTCTGTCGCAGTTCGTCATCTGGACTCACTCATGGCACCACATGGGTTCCACCTACCTCCTGTGGGAGTTCATTTCACCCCAGACATTATTTCCAGGTGTTTTTTTCTCTCCACAGATCATGACTAACTCAGAACAGATTCTTAATACCCAGGTAGCTCCAGTCAGATGTCAGCACTCTTCCCAGCATCAATTCAGATTTACAGATCCATTTTGCACTTACATATGTATGTATAATGTACACAGAGCTGTGTAAAATGTGATTTTCTTGTCATCCTGCCCACGAGGTTTATCCAGGTGAGCTTCAAACACTCTTTGAAGGGTTCTAGCCAGAGGCAAAACTCTTCCCCTCCAAAGTGTCGCAGGTTAGCACAAAAACGTGGTCATTTGTCAAGGGGAAAGAGCTCCATTTCTGGGATGCGAAAGAGCAAATAGAGAGAATTAATCAATATTTCATAAGGTTTTGATGGCAATAGATGTGCTGATGAATTTGAATGGATATTGCTGTGCATTTCTTCCTACCAGTTTTGCTCGTGGTTGGTTTTGGTGCTCAGTCCAGTGTTGTACTAATGTCCATTACCATTGAAATGCTCTTGAAATGTTTGAAGAATGTAGACAAGGCTTTGTGCTTTTCCAGCATCCTAGATGTGTTTTATGTGGAAATAATCATCCTGTTATTAATTCATAACTTGGTTCTTTCTACAACCCATGGAAGTAATAGATAAATATTAGCCAGAAGTCAAATAGCTTTGTTTGGTGCAGAGATTTTTTCCCAGAGCTTCATTGTTCTTATTTTAGATGTTCTTTCTTTTGTATCTTTTATCCTATTAAAATTTGCTGTCCTAAAATACCATTTTTAAAGGATTTGGTAATAAAAGAAATATGAAATCAACATGTTTAAATCCATGCTGAGACCTGTATTGCTCTCATGTTAATGTAGAATTTAATTTCACATGCTTCATTTTATGCCAAGTCAGAGCAAATAAATATCTTGTTCTGTTGTAATCTGTCCTAGGCCTTTTGTCTCTAATGGATCAAAATTCCTTATTCTAAGGAGAAAAAAAAAATAAAATTAAGAGAGAGAGAGGGGAAACCGAAGTATTTGATTCAAACAATATGAGCACCTTCCAAAAGACAAAAGAATTGCACAGATATAATCGATAAAAAGGGAAAAAAGAATGAAAAATCAAAAATCCACATTTGAGAGAGAGAAAAATGTCTTTAAAAAGGTCTTACTTGCTGCACTTTGGATATCAGAAAAGTGACTGAAATTGCAAGGAGATGTGCAGCTCAAATCTTGCACTTCCACACTTCATCTTTCTCATAACATGAAAATGAAAATGTTATTTTGCAGCTGTTGATTTAAAAGTTCTGTTTTTTCATTTCACTTTGATCCTGGTTTAGATGGTATCTGAGAGGCTTTTCAAGTAAATAGAACTGTTAATTGTTAGCAATTAACTATTATTCACAAATAAATAGAAGGAAAACATAGAATTCTTTGAATTAGGACCTTTATGAAAGATATAAGGCAGCATAATTAATTTACCTATAAGTTAATTTGCAGAATGATTGCTCCCTGATAGGATAAAAAGCACTGTGGATCTGGAAATCCATATCTTATGATTTACGCCATTATTTATTTTCAGTTAAAATGGCTATTCTTGGCACATCGAAAGCATGGAGTTAAAAGTATTAATATCAAAATAAATGCTTTAATGAGCAAGTTCTCCAAAGTATTTCACACTTAAAATATTTATTTTTAGACCAGATTGAAATGTCACAAAAGAGGCAACTCTAGTTTGCTCAGTTTCCATTTCCATATAAACCTTCATTACTTACAAGATACAAAAATAATGACAAATTAGGTCTGGGTTTGTTTTCCGCAGTTTGACTTAAAATCATAGAAAAATAGAAAATCAAGATCATGTGATGAAATATTTTCCCCTTTTAGGCAATTTTCAAAATTAAGTTAGTACCCATAATCTATTCTTCAGAATTATTGCTCATTATAAAACTCTAACCTATAATCTGCTGAATAATATTAAACTATTGTTAACTCTTTAATAATTTCAGACCTAGTGTGCAATGCTATAACTCACAGCGGTACTGGATTTGTTTTGGATTCTTTATTTTGTATGCAGTATAAAAAGTGACAAGCTTCATAGGTACATTTTCAATATTCAAGGGAAAAATCCAAACAAACAAGGAAACAAAATTAGGTTGAATGTGCAAAGTAAGTTTGTTTTGACATGCAATATTGAAGCTCTTTGTTATTACTCTGAATGAAAATGGTAATTTGATCCTTTACTGAGAAAATTATAATTTTTAGATTTTGCAGAAAATATCCCACATATTTTAGAAAACCCATAATATTGTTTTCTGAGCATTTGTTGCATCTCCTCGAAATTACACTTTTGAAATGAGTTATTGTCTTGTTTTGATGAAAGTAGAACATTTGGTTTCTTTCTTCTTGAGGCATTCTTTGAATGCTCTGCCAGTTTTACATAGTTACACTGAAATATTGCTGATATATTTAATGTTCGCTTCTGACATTTCAGAAAACACTCTGAATATTGTCATCATGGAAGGCTTTTGTGCCTACTTAAATATTTTGCACCAATACCATGTGAAAATATCTGTGAGATTTTGCAGAGTATCATCTTCCTTCTTATTTCTATATGAGGAAGCTTTGCCTTCTTGAGTATCTCTGCTTCCTAGAGACATCTGGGGGGGTAATTTTCATATGCAGGTTCAAACTGATTAATATTTAGGCAGAGATTATGGTTTATAACCTCTCTTGCAGAAGACGGAACAGTTTGTTTCCTACTTCATGATCTAATACAATTTCTGCTGTGGGATAAATTCCCTCAGCCTGTTGCAGATCTGTTTGAAGACAAGGCTGACTTTATGTGTGGTGCTGTGTGTAACTTTCTCCCTTCCCTTTAATTTTCTTGAGTCTGGGTGAGCCACGTGAACAGGGTAAATTTCTGCAAATGCAAAATTTCAACAAGAGTAATTTCCATCACACAGGACTGAAACACTGAGTAAATTACAGACAAAAATGTGACCCTAAAGGTACATTTTGAATAGCCACTAGAAAATAAAAGCTTTTATTTCTCTAATGTTTGCAATGCAGCCATGCTTGTGCTTTATTTTAAGACACACTCTAGTAGCATGAACAATGTGTTGTGGATTGAGAGTGAAGGAAATGAACATTCTCTTTTCCATCAAGTGTTATGAACAATACCATGATTTTTACTTGTGTTTAGAGCTACTTTGAGCTCTCAGGTGGATGTCCACAATTAATTGAGAGTAACAATGATGATAATTTCCTCCTGTTTAACTTCTACTTACCTTAAGCTCTTTCCTTTTTCCTGTGTCCTTCCTTTACAGTCGACATAAGAACCATTCCTTGAATAAGAGGCAAAAGAAAAATCTTTAAACTTGTACTCATGCATTTGCTGATTCTCCTTCTTTTTTCACTTCAGTAAGGTCTGTAAGTTTTGATTTTAATTCTTTTCAACTTCATGAAACATTTATCTTGTAAAGGCAGCCATAATTAAGAACACCGAGGAAAAAAAAAAGAGAATCAGTTGTGTTTTTAATCATCTAAGTCTGCAAACTGTAGCAGTATGATTTTTAACTTCCCCTTGGAGAAAAGCATCAGGAATTGTTTAAAAGTTATGTTTTAGTGACTATTCCAAGCCTTTATCTGCTTTCTATTTGGCTGTTGCTGTACCTGGATTTAACCATAATATTTATTTGAAATCCAAAGTATTTTCAACCTAAGTAAGGCATCACTTGAGAACTAACAAGATCATTGAAGTCCATGCTGGCTCTTAATTTTGTGGAGGTAGAACACCCTCATTTTAGATATGTGCTAATTGTATTTAGAGATATCGTGAATATTCTCTACTGAAATTAAAAACAAAATTTAGTCCTGAAAGGACTTACAGTGTCTCATTCAAAGTGTTTCTGTTACTAACACCAATACAGAATCAGCAAAAGAGGACTCTCAAAGGATGAGCCTATGGATTCTATGCAGAAGGGAACCTCTAACATGAGGATTAAGTGAATCTGATGCAAGCAAACACTGTAAGAAACCCTGAGTTTTGTTAATTTCAACACAAGAATCTCTTGGTGAACTGAGTATGAAGATTTAGATCTGAAAAGTACAATCTTACCTCACTTCAAGTACTTACAAATATGTAGTGTGCCACAAAGACTAGAATTACTGTGAGGAGGTGATAAAATGTATTTTGCACTGTTTTGTCCTCATGTTATTGCACCTTGCTCAGCAGATAATTTATTATGCTGGCTCATAATAAATAATTGATGGAGAACTGAAAACACAAAATTTACGGAATATGGAGAGTGTTTTATTAGAACATTAATATGCTACAGGTGTGTTTTATTGGTCAATTAACACACGCCTCGAGGTGTGGGGTGATATATGAGGCTGCTGTGGGAGGTTTGGATGAGCAGGATGGTAAAATACATCCTGGAGGGGTTTAATGGGGCTGGAAAGTGAGGAAAGATTCTATAGAAATTGCACTGTGGTTTGGAGGTGCAGGCTAACTTTAAACAAGGAAGCAGGAGCTCTGGAAGTAGGCTAACAATAGCAGTGAGGGGCTTTTATGTAAATTGATTTACTCTGTTATTTGGGAGAAACTATCTTAGGGCTAAGGTGGTTTCCATTAATTTCCCAGCTTTCCCAGCAAAGTTGTAAAAGTTAGTTTATCTCCCTCATACTTTATTTACAAGACCATGTACAACACAAGCCTACTTGTTATCCTTGAGTGTTGCTCTTAATCAAGGAATGGTGGGAATATATCCCAGACTTAGGCTGGTTTTAAAATCCTTCTTTTAGAAATAGATTTTTTTATACCCAATAGATAAGTGTTTTGGGGGTGTGCTAGATTTTTTTTTTTTTTTTTTTTTT
>VXBR01002915.1:231625-246679 GCA_013400215.1 Cisticola juncidis | reverse complement strand
AAAAAAAAAAAAAAAAAAAAAAAAAAAAAAAAAACCAAACAAACAAACAAACAAAAGTCCTAGAAAACCCTGACAGAGTCAGAGATACAACCTGACACCCTGTTGGCCAGAGTGTTGGAAGAAGTCTAGATAAATCCTCCTGGAGTGACAGATGTGATTCTGTGGAGTAGAGATGATCCCGTAGAAAGGGTCTAGTGATGGCGAGATGGGTCCAGTGGTGGTGAGATGCGTATGGTCTTCCTCTGGAAATCCAGTGGAAAAGAGGCTGCTTGGTGATCCTACAGCTCAATTTTTACCTTGGTAGGAACGACTGACTCCCCACACTGGGTGGAGCATCTCACGATGGGATGGTGTAATGTGTCATGTCACTGGTGAGCCTTAGTGGCCCACTAACAGAAGATATTTCCCCTGCAGGTGGGCAGTGGTGAAAGAGATAAGAAACACTGCCCCACCTGGTTTTAACACCTGGCCCATTATCACAAGGTCTCTGCCCTCCTTCTGCAGGAGTATCAAGAGATACAGAAAAAAAAATCTCTAACTGTTTTCAACAGATGAAATAAAATACTTTTTTTTTGGTTACATAACCCAAGACATTTTCTCAATAGTTAGGCTTCAGGTGGTTTTTGAATAGTTCATTTGTACACAATGAATCAGCTTCAGATCTTTTGGCTTAATCCTTCAAGTCCCTTCTTTGGCTCATCGTCCCTCAGAGGTACAGGGCCCTATGTTAATTAGGCATCAGGCTAATGGACTTTGGCAATCTGAAAATTGCAGCTCTAAATCTACTTTAAACTTAATTAGAATACATGGAATCTACTTTCTTTTTAAACAACTCTCTTAAAAGACAACTAACCTACCAAAATGGCAGTAAAGTATTTCAAATATTCGTTATGTTTGTGATAATTTCTGCATGCATGAGGAAACTCATTCATACCAAAACCAAAGTCAATCATCATTAGCTGTCAGAACAGCAATTCCTATCAAATTCCCATAGAACTTGTTCCCATGATGAAAACTAAAGACAAAATTATGCAAGATCACTACAGAATCCTAATAGGATCTCCAAAACAATGTTTCTTCATTTTGTGTTTTCTAGCCTCAAGTAAATTTTCCTACTTTTCTACTAGGATGGAAAACTGATATTATATTTTTTTTTCTATTTAATATGAAGGTATCTTCATGTATTGTTATAGAATACCATAATTGCTTTACAGACTGCTTCAAAAAAGGAGCATACCTTCCACACAACAAATCACCTCACCTAAGACATTTGTTTTCCTGTTTTTCTAACCAGTGTTTCCAGTAAAACCACATTTGTACCTAATCTGAGGAACATTTGTAGACCTGAGGGAGTTTCAGCTCCTCTTTCCCAATGTCACACAGAAATGAGGTACCCAGCAGAGTGCTCTCAGGCTAGATGGAATTTTTGCTGGGTGGCAAGTTGGGGTTTATAGTCAGAAGTGATCTATCCTTTGCCATTTGTGAGGGCCCTGATACAAGACAAAGAGAGTCACTGGCAGAAGAGGGTGACAGAGCAGTGGTGAATTATTGAAGTACAGGTGTTTGTAGCTTGATCAAAACCACTTTCTGCAGTGACCTGTGACTCTCAGAAGGTTCTGTCCCAAACCAGGGGGCACTAGGAGCATCAAACACTGATCTCTGGTAGGTGTTATCAGAGAGCATCTTCTGTAGCCACAATTTCCTGTTTGAAATGTTGTCTACCTCTCCTGGCATCTGCTTTGATCAGAGAAAATGGGATTCCATGTAATCCTAACCCATGTGGCACAGACAATGGGATTACACAGCTCCCAGAGAAATGCTTTTTTGCACTACCACAAACTACAAAAGAGCCCAGGAGCTAATCAGTTATCAAACTCCTGTGAAAACTAAGGAGAGAGGAAAGATAAAATAACAAAAGGATTTGTGCTGCTGTCTGGGTGATAAGAATTAGTACAATAATACCTAAATTCTCTCCTAATAAAATATAGAACAGAATATTTAAGGCTCTGAATTTTTCCTGCTAAGAGCAAACTGCAGCATTCCCATTAAAAGATTAATCCACTGTATTTTCAGTGGAAAATTTCAGCTGCCTCTCTTTTCCTGGGGAAAACCTGTTTGTTGGTTGTTTACTCCTCTTGATTAATTTGGAGCTCCAGAAAATATCTCTCAACCTATGTATCAGATAATCAGCTACCTTTAGTTCAATCATATGTATCAAACACATATGGTTGGATGATATAAAGAAACACCGGAAAAGAACACAGACATGCATCAAACTGAAAAAAAAAAAAAAAAAAAAAAAAGAAAAAACCACCTTGGAAATTTATCAGGTATGTTGGGAGGAACTTGGTGCTGAGGACTGCAGGACAGATGAAGCAGATGAGAAGGCATCCTTTTGAGATGCTGAGATCCCTTACAATGTGCTTAATGGGAGCACTGAATGCACAGAATTGGGCACTGAAAGATTTATTCACTGGGTTGTTTTCTAATGAGATAGAAGAAAAGATCACAGATGAGAAAAGTAAAATATTCAATAGTTTTGTGATTGCTCTCCAGAAGATGATCCTCACAGTTAATAAAACATGGTGATTGCTCCCAATTTAGGCTAGGCTAATTTTTTAGGTTCTTTCAATCATTTAGTATGAAAAAGCAAAAATTAAACATTAAAAACATTTTTTTAATGAAAAAGTAAGATTATAATTCAAGTTCATTAGGTTTTCTTATGGAGCAGAGAGGCTGTGAAACTTCTTCTAGTAGTCAATTTCTTATGTCTATTCCGTTATACTCAGGTGTTAAAAAGAAAAAAAAAAAAAAAAAAGTCCTAGGGAGAAAAAAATCTTGCAGTAATCCTGTTTTTCTTTTTTTTTCCCTCTCGAATAATGTCGTAACACTCAGTTTTGAGATAAATATATATTGTTTTGGGATTATCTATGAGACAGAATTGATTAGCATCTTGCTGGACCCTTTTATAAAGCTCTCAACAAAAGGTGTTTACACTTGGTGAGTATCCCTTAATCTTAGAATGCCCCACTTCCAGCTCTCAGCACCCCTGCCCTAGGTGGTCACTGAAGAAAACTGACACCATCTCTATTCTTATTTGGATTTTTTTTCCCAAGAGATATTAATTTCAAAGGCCTTCCTGGTGGAAAACGTAGCACTAGAAAAACCAGATGGAAAAGTTATGGAGGTTTTTTTGCTAATCAGATTAACAGAAACAGGGCTGCATTTTTTTTCCCTGTGTGTTTATTGACAGATGGGTATAGATATTGAAATTTGTATCAAAAATTGCATTGCGCTCTCATCCAAGTCTTTTTTTTTTATGAAGTCTTTAATGAAGTCATGTTGTATTATAGAAGCTAAAGAGGCCTCCTCTAGTTCTTGCAATAAGCAATGAAGATTTGAACACAACCCTACTTAGAAAAATTATAGAAATGTGACTGGCTTTTACTAAAAGGTTCTTTCTCCCCCTAAATTCCGTGTGCAATTTGCAGCTGTGGATGAAATGTGCACACAGATGAAGAACTGAGGAGAAGCAGCTGCACTGTTGCCCCAGTTAAATCACTGAACTTGTACTTCAGAGAAGTTTTCTCTGACAGGAGTGAAGGCAGCAGCACCTCAGGAACTCATGCAGAACTGGAGAAGGTGCTTTCTCTGGCAGTCACATATCAGCAGCAGAAATTCAAATTAATTGTGTATGTTGAATAACAACTTTTATGAGAATCAATCAGATACCATCATAAATTCTGTTCTGTCTGCCTTGGTGCTGAAGAAGTTAGGCTTCACTGAAAAAGTGCAATATTAAACATGCCAGAGCTGAAGTATGAGAAACTCGGGAAATGTTGGGCCAAAATACCTGACCAGAGTGTTAACATTTCATTCATCACCCAGTTCTGTCATTCTGAATGCCTTTTTTATATCAATAAGGTGAAGAACAAACTTACCAGTATCTTTGTGAGGATTTACAAGCTTCCTCAGAATCTCCTCAGTTTTTTTGAAATGCCAACCTGGTATTTGCACTGTGCACTGCCAATCATCCATCTGCATTCTGTCAGAGAGGCCACTTCCCACAGAAGGTGTGTGGTGGCTGGGGGAGGAGAAAAGGAGGAAAACATTTTTCTGTCAATCTTGTAGCTGTTATATAGCTCGTTCAGTCTTGCACAGTTCAGTCAAGTCATGCTCACTAATCTGGGCTGGAATTCCTGAAGGCTTTTAACATCTCATTTTCTGGAACAACTCTTCTGGGTCCTTCCTTTCAAAAGAGCCTTTCCCAAATCCTTCACCAGTGAAGGTGATTTTGTCCTGTGTTAGGTGCACGTGACTATTCTAGAGATGCTGGGTTCATGCAAAATTTGGTGACACATTGAGGGGTGGAACCTTTGTGGTTCACCACATTGAGGGGTGGATCCTTTGTGTCTCCTAGCTTAGACTGAAGTTTCTTTACAGCAAAAGATTTGACAGATGACAAAATAACTGTAGAAAACCTGAAGGTGCACAAACACAGGAGATGTGTGTTGCACATCGATCGTTTTCATTTTTGTTATTCCCCTATGTCCTCATTTCTGCTTCCCATAAAGGATATTTGAACTGAGAACTCAGGACTGGGATGATGCTCCAGCTGACCATCAGCACACCCAGTACCTGACACATCACATCAGTAATTCCTGCCCTGCTCCTCTTTCCCAGCTTGTCCTAACAACTGAAATGGCAGCTGCTCTACAGCATGTGCATGTCAGGAATGAATTTTGCCCTTATCATTATCTTCCTGATAAGAAAATTGTGCATCAAAATGTTTAAGCTAGTTGACAAAAGAATAGAATGAAGCATGTGTGACTGACGAGCGGCTGAGCAGGTGAGAGCACAGAAGTGGGGATTTTGTGAAATGTGGACTTGTCTCAGAGGCAGTTTCTGTTAACGATGGGGCAGATTTAATAAAGGCAGCACCTTATCAAGTTACTGTCAATTTTGTGTGAAATTATTGACATCACAACCACATTTCCAACTCGTCTGTGTCATTATGGAGCCTCACAACTTCAGTGGATTTGATTTGCAGGGAACCAAAGCAGATGAATTGTCCTGGAAGATAAATCATTGTTTCATGTGGATAAGACCTGATTACTTCTGTTTTTTTAGCAAGCAACAGCAAAAGATCGTGTGGGTATATAAGACTGAAATTAAAATGTAGATTTCCAGAGAAAAGAGCAGTAAGAAACACTGAAAGCTGACTGATGCTGTGCTCTCCTAGAGCAGTGATTATTACTGCATTTCAGCTTTCACATTTTCTCTATTAACCTCCTCATAATTTGTTGCAAACCTGTTATTTGTTTTCTTAATATTTCTCTGAGAGGTTTCTGAGCCATCATTATGATGAAGTTCTGTGCCTGGCCAGCCAGGAGGGTGACCAGGCTTTGCCTGGTACTGCTTCTTGTGCACCCGTCTGCTCTCCTCTTCCCTTGTTGGCTGCTTGGGAAAAGAACCATTTCCCTGAAAAGCAGGTATTTACTGCCCTGTGATACAGTAAGATACTGGTGAATGGTGCCTCACAGGCAGCAAATTCACAAGCAGAAAAGTTTGCAAACTATATGAAAAATAAAAAGAGACACTTTATAAATCGTTTTTGCTGCCTCAGAAAATGTCTCATGAATATTGTTGCTTTTGAAACTGCCAATTTGTCTGGCACCATTTTTTTTTTCCTTCGGATGTACATTGGTTGAATACAAATATATCATTAAATTAAGCTTATAGACATTTAAAATTATCAGCAAATCAAATTTAATTTGAAATATTTGGCAAGTCTTCACAATGTCATTGAAGAAAAAGAGGATGCCCTTGGAATAAGCCTGATAAAGATCCCACAGATTCTGCAGTTCCTTATCCTTCTTGGACAGTGTGCAGGTCCCTTTGGGGTTTTCTTATTTTCAGGCACACGTGTTGCACACATGTTGCTTGCAAACCCTCAAAATGTCTGCTTGAATAATGCCTTGATACTATTTCATACAATAAATAATTTTTTTTTTTAAAGTCCTAAATATTACACTTCCTTAAGATCACGGACTATTTTAGGATGACTTCTGATTATTCTGATCATTAAATTGTAGGAAGTATTACTCTCTCTCCCTTCATCCCTGCTCCTTCACTTAGCTGGATTTGCAGGAGATGCATTTAGCTAATAGAACAAGAAATTACAAGTGTATGAATAATTGTTTTTAAATGCTATTTAAAACCCTATATATAGCATGAGTTTCCTGGAAATCTTTCCACATACTGTTTGGTAGGAAATAGTCTCCAAGCAGGTTACAATGTTAATTTGATAGCTAAACCTTTCCCAATAGTCGTGTTCTTGATTTGCTTATAAAAGAAATCCCATTTTAGGCTGAGTGATTGCAATCAATTTGCTGTTACTAAGTTATCAGAGAAAGAAGCTGAACCTCATCATACGGAAAAAAAAATCCCAAACTATTAATGTTAGCAAAAGCATTCTTAAAATTCCATCCTGAAATGTGTGGTTTAGGCCAGTTTTTTATCCCAACTGCTCAGTAAAAATGCAAAGAGAGGTTAATATAAAATATGGGACTACTTAAGCTGTTAATTTTCTAGCCAAGTTTAGATGAATATCATGAACTGAGATGCTAAAAGCCATCTAACATAAATGTTTAATGAACAAATAAAGCTGTCAAAGGCAAATGTGCACTGCACATTATGGATGTATTTGCTTTGGGTAGATCATGCAGTCAGAATCATTGTCTGATCAAGGCCTGAAGTCTGTTTTCCACAACTTTAGTATTTTTTAGTAGTCTGCTCACGGGCTGGTATTGTAGGGTTGTGTGGCCTGTTTTACAGGCCAGAATTAGAGGACCAGTTGTTTAATTCTTCAGGCTTTCCAGGCTTGCAAATATTTTTATCGACTTGACCAAACTTCAGATGTAGAGCCTCCTGCCCAACTTATTAAAAAACCACAGAAATGAGAACAAAATTCTCCTTTTGCATCTAAACACAGGATCTCAGGGCTGAAACTTCCCAGCCTGGAATATTGCTGGAATATTTTAAAGGATTTAGCAGAAAATAGCAAATTCCCTCGTAGAAGAAAATACTGTTTCTTTGTCAAACACTTCCAATATAAACCACAGAACATCCCCACCACTGCAAAGATCTATTTTCTCTATTTAATAATAAACCTTGAAGGGGTTTCTACAATATGTTTTTAGGACTCCCTAGAACCCATGTTTTCATTTCCATTTGGATATGTTTCTATGAGGCATTATTGATTTTCCAGCCAACATGGATCTTTGGAAAAAAAAAAATGATTTAACCTTTCACTGTGGATTCTTCTCACTTAAAGGCCTGTAGAATGGTTTTGGAATGCTGACTCACTGAGGTTTTTTGCTTTTTTATTTTTTCCTAGGGAGATCTAATCCCTACCAAAATCCTAATGTACGTAATGAGAGAATTTCTTGAAAAAAAAATTAAAAATTTTTCACTGAGTGGAAGAATTTCTGTAATCTCTGATTAAGGTGATTGTATGCATTTTCTTCAACGCATCAGTAGAAACCACAGTAATTTCAGCAATTCCTTGTCTGTAAAAGGGTATCAGTTTTATTGCAGCCTTCCTACAAATGTTTTAATCAAAAGAGTTACCTTTGAACCCAAGGACTTCATTTTACTAAGACCTGGAAAGAAAATGAACATTTCTTTGGTTAAAAAAGATAATGTGATATTAGAGTCTGAAAAGTTGATGTTTGACAGTGTAGAAATAAATGACCCAAACCTGGCAAACAGCATGTTCTACAAGAAAATAAATTAGAGTGGCATAACTATAGTGACTGCTGAATTTGTACTAATCATTTGTAAATGAAATCCTCTTTTCATTAGAATTTCCATGCTCGCATGCATAATTTACAACAGAGGTTTGCAGGCACTAACACAGTTTTCATAAATTAGTTGTAATTTTGGTATTGCTGAAACCTTGGAAACTTTTTAATGCAGTTGGATTTTTACATAGGAAAAAAATCATAACCTTGATTTTCTAGAAGTCAGATTTAGTGTTTAAAATGTATGCAACAAGCCTGATTTCCATTCTGTATTTCTTTTAATAGCAGCCTGAATGCTATTAGTATTAGTATAAATAAGTATAAATAAGTATAAAAAATGACCAGAGTTACCAGAGCAAAAGAGTGGGTTTAGGACCTATTTCCTATAAAATGCTGGAACTGTTTTCTAGGTGGGCACAAGCTGAGGATAATACAGACTGTTAAATAGGGATTTAATACAGCTTTACCTAATAGGAGTAGGAAATTATATTAAGTCTCTGGAATTTTAAATTATCTGATGTCAAGAATGCTGATCATTTTCTATCAGTCCTATTGCAATTCTGATGGGGGAAGTTCTTTCAGGCAATCTGGCTAACTTTGTATTTTGAGAAAAATTTAACTGCGGCTCTAGTCTGGAAGTGTTCAATTATGCTTCTAGAAATAGGTTGGAAACCATAACTCTAAATACTCATTTGACCACATTTTGTGAATTAAATGCATATTTCGTTTCCATTTTTCATGGTTCCTTTGATCTTGCTTTCACTTACACAGATGTCCTTGAAACAATGAGGAAGCTTCTAGGAGCTAGGACACAGAACGTGGGCAGGGTGGACGGGTTCTTCACATCTTTCCTCCTTATTTCTCCCTGATCTCAGGTTTTGTGCAAGGAAAGGAACAGAAAATCCATTTCTGTCTTCACATCTTCCAGCAAAAACCCTGCAGCAGATTAGAACTGGATGGGACCCAGTGGCTGAAGAGAATGGGATGAGGTGGAATTGTGTCCAAACCCTCCATAGTGCTGGCTGGTGGGAGAACTGGCAGTTCCCCTGCTCTGTGTGATCAGAGCCCTGCTCTGTGAACTGCTGGGCAGAGAAGGCATGATGTATTATTTTTATGAGGCAAAGTCCATTCAGCATTTATAGGATGTCTGTGTTGGTGGTTTCAATGGTTTTTGCTTAGTGAAAACCAAAATATCACAGTTATTGTTGGTGTCACACAGCTCTGCAATGGCACTTCCACCCTCTGGGGGTGGGAACAGCACTGAAATTGTGTGACCATTAAACAGAAGGAAATGAAAGACTGGAGAGCCTTTAAAATAGCATTATTGTGTGGTTCATGAAAATGAAGGTATTTTGGCTTGTGGAAACAGCAGCTTTCTGAAAAATGTACTGAGAGGGATGTGCAGTGGATGTTGTGGATTGAGGATGTTCATGACCTTGCACAATGGAATTTGATGACAGCATTGTGAGATCCTTCTCTGCACCTTTGATTTTTATTTCTTGGGGGTTTTGGTGGTGTAGGGAAGACATTAATAAACCACCACTCCTCCCCCCCCCGCCCCAAATGAATACATTTATCTCAGAAAGATTAGAATTTTAATTCCATGAGGAAAGCCAGAACAAACTCTGATTGGCAGAGGGGTGAGGGACAATTTTAATGACACTTTTCTATCATCATCATCATTTAGCCACCGAGTAGGAACCAAATGTTACTGCCAAGCCATGTCCTGCAGTGTCAGAAAGGATGAGGCTACCTCTGGTTTTTGTTTTTTTTTTTCCTGAGTCCTGCCAGCTGAAAGATGCTGTGCTGATCCTCTGCTACTTGTGGATGTAAATTGAATTGTGACAAATACACAGAGCAGTGCATTGCCTGGAGACTGAAATCAATGCATGCATGTGCTCAAACAAAATTATTTTTCACTTGCAGCTCTTTTAAGTGAAGTCATTTTAAAGGGGTTGAATATTTCGTAGTTTGCATGCATTGCTTTTTCCTTCCTGAAGAGAAATATCAGAACAATAAATCATCACTAGAGGAAGTTTTGCCATGTTTAGTGATTTCATGAGAGATATTTTTCTACCTATATAATATGCAAATGCTTCTCAGGCATATGGGAAACAGAAATTGGCTCGTCTTACACTGAAGATGTGAATGTAAAATGTCTGTGGGTTTGGGTTTTTTCTTTTCTGGGCTAACTTTACAAACCAAATTGGTTAACAGGAATGTGTGCATCAAATTTTTTATAAGGTTTAGAGCTTGAATTTACAGCCCCCATTACATCCAGTGAATGATCCTGTGTGTTTTGAACACCAAATTTCAAAGTGGTTTTTGGGCAGTTTTAGGATAGTGTTATAAGGAAGAATTTTAGTGTGGTAGTAAAATCTTACATCTGCTTTATGAGAGAGACAAATGTAGGTTTCTTAAGCAGAATATTATCATGTAGAATGCTTGTAAGATTTGTTAGAAAATCAAACTTAAAAGACTGTCATTTTCTTTTGAAAGACAATTTAGATCGCAACATTACACAAAAACTCTTATAACTCTAGTTAAAGTTAGTAGAAATAACTCCCTTTAAGGCACTTAAGCACTTTAAACCTATTCTTTTTAAAATTCATTACTTAAGTGGAGATAAAACAAAGTTAAAATATCTACACTCAGTCATTAAAAAAATTTGAGAAATCAAAATAAACGCTTACTCATTCTTCTTTTTTTTGCCTTGAAAGGTGACCAAAGCCCAGCTTCCAAAGAGTTTAGAAACAGTTTAATTGGCCAGTTGGTGTTTTAAAGCTCCAAATATCTGTATGAATATTACCCAAGATTATTTCATCAGTGACAACACAACAGCCAGTGAAGCTGGGGGCAGACCAGTTTGGCTCACAAGCATTTCCCATGAAGGAGCCCTGGAAAATTTATTTAGAATTTAAAATTTAGAAAGATTAGAGTAGCATTTTTGTGGTGTTACATGTGTAGTTCAAAAGAAGAATGAAAGGGAGGAAAGTATTATCCTCAGATTTTTCTCTCTCTTCACCCACTTTTGAGGAGTATTTTTGTTTTCTGCATAGAACGGACACAGAATCTTCACTTTTCATGGAAAGAGAATTGTCTCAACGTGTATATTGGCATTTCTGGATTCACTGAACCGTAAATTCGTGAAAATTTTGCCCAACCCAACCTAATTCAGGTGAAATGATAGAACTGCTGTACAATATTTGAGGTCAGCCTGAGTGCTCTGGATCAGTCCTGTCTCAAGGCACGAGGAGAGGAAGTGGGATCAGCAGAGGAGCTTAAACTACATCTTCTGGTCACAGATAACATCAAGGGCAGAGAAAAGCAGAAGTGATCAGGTGAAATGAACAGGACAATTCTGCATTAATAGGAATAATAATGATGATACTGAAATACCACTGAAACTGGGTACGCAGTTTTAGACTCCTTTAGAATATCTGCATTTCAGCAGAAAGAAAAATTCCTTCAAAATTCAAAGGGAGATCTCAAGTTGCCCACATTAATTTGAAGCTTGTATTTATGGTTTAGAGCCCCTTAAATTGAAAACTGGTATAAAGGACTTCAAAATGACTCTTTTTTTTTTCTCCTTGCTGACCTTGTATTTAAGTAAGAAGAGTTGAATGAAATTTATTGGCAGCTTTTGTAATTGTTTTGAAACCACTCTGCCTCCTCACTTTGTAACTAAATGAGTTGGCAAAGCTTTCCAAAAGAGCCAAGAAGGTCATTGGAAAATCGCTGGCCTCAGCCTTACTTAAAACAACATTTGTTAACTTATGTTACATTTACTCTCAAAAACAAATTAACGATTTAAAACACTGGTGAAACATTGATTGTCCAATTATGGTGGAAATTCTGTGAAGTATATACAGCATTACTTCCTCATTAATAAAATATTAATTCTTGATTGTTGCATCGTTATCATGAACAGCAGAAGGATTAATAATATGTGGTCACCATTATCAAAAATCATTACCAGTTTTGGGAAATTATTTGGACCGTAGTTGTCCCATGAATACATTTCATTCCCAGTCTGCTCTTAGTAACATGAGAAAGAAAAATATCAAGTGCTGCAGTCACACCTTTTAGGGCATCAGCTGCATTATATCCAAGGAAAACAAACATGAACACATGAAAAGTGAAGTTTCTCAGCCTCCTTCCTTTGCTTTGACTGAGGTCCAGTAGAGGTCTGTGATCAGGGTTTAAAGTGCATTAGAAAGCATTTGGCCTGCCTTTTTCTGGCAGAGTATTTTCATTGTTCTATGAAAAATTGAAGGGCTTGGACAGCTATTGAATCAATTCTGTGCATTAAAAACAAACAAACAAGCAAACAAAGCCCCAGCAAAAACAACCAAACAAAACCAGCAATTGCTGCCCATTGCTGGTTTAAAAAAAAATTAAAAAAAAAAAAAAATTTACATAAATACCGAATCAGGTGAAATCTCATGTGCATTCTACAGAATTATAAAGGTGACTGGGCAAACAACACTGTGTTTGGAAATAATAAAAATTATAACATGTTTTGAATTTAAAAAAAAAAAATCAAAGCACTACTTCTTGACACGATGAAATATTTTAACCTTTTCAGAATTATTTTGTCTGGGTTTTTTCTTCCAGGAAGGTCTTAGCAAAATGTTTTAATCACTGCATGTACATTTTTCACTGCAAGTTTCTGATCAAAAACCCCATTCCACTAGTCATAAATCTCCATCCGCCTTCCTCCAGCCGATGGATCCTTGGGTGCATCATCCAGAGAGCTGGGACACAAAGGAGGGGAAATTAATTTCTCTGATTGAAACACTAGGGGCTGCAAACAGGCAGAGAAAAGGGAAGAGAGGGGAAGATCTGGAAAGGAAAGGGAAAGGGAAAGGGAAAGGGAAAGGGAAAGGGAAAGGGAAAGGGAAAGGGAAAGGGGAGCCCTGGAAATGGGCTGGCAGCGTGAAGGCAGGGATGATGTTCCAGCCCTGTGGCAGCCTGAGTACACCTGGCACGGAGCTGCCCTGCCCTGGCAGCCATCAAGGATGGAGGGCACAGCACCTGCAGGTGCAGCAGGCCCTGGGGAACAGCTCTGCCCAGCTGCCTGCCAAAGCACTGTGCCCTGGGAAACTTCCCCAGGTGATCTGTCTGCTCCAGTGTCTTGCCTCATTTGTAGTTTTGTTCATTCCAGGGGATGGTATTTGTGAAATTCATATGGGACAGATAGTTCAGGACTCCACTCCAGTGCCTCATGGAGAGGCATCTTTGCATCGCCACGTTCTAAAACACAGTGAAAACTCTAAAATATCCTTTTATATTTTTTGGCTCCCAGTTTTCTTTTCCAGCAAATAATCTCTTTGGATTTCTGGTGTCTACCTTCTGGATCATAGAAATGCCAAGCAATAAAGCTGTACCCTTATCAAATGCACGGAATAAAAAGTAGGAGGCACAAATGTATCCTCTCATCTAAGAGATCAACACACAGATAGAAGGTTTCTGATTAAAAACCAAAACCAAAAGCCAAGCCAATGAACTTGTAATCCAAAGCAAAATACTCTTGGTTGTCAGCTGTGCTTTCTAAAATTTTCCAGAGACTTTGAAAGAGTTATAATTCATTAAGACGTACCTGACACAAATAATTTATGTTGCAGTTTTTGTTTTAAATAACAAAGCATACTCTGGGGTTTTTTTTTCAGATCTTGATTTGTCTACATTTTGATATAAATTATTTCTTGTTCGTAAAAAACGAAATTGTCAGAACTGATGCATTAGCAGAAAAAAATACCTTATGTTTTTTTTCCAGTGGTAATGAGATTTTATTGTTATTATTTTCCTTTTTTTTTTCCAGAACACATAGCAATGATATACAAGAATATACTAACACCCAACATTTGGTGTTTGTGAGTAGCATAGTGAAGCAATCCTAATGGAAATGATGTCTTTCTTGCTTAAAGATTCCCCGGAGAAATGTTAGAAGGAAAATACTCACCCTGGAATGGAACAAATCAGACTAACTCCAGGCTAGATAGAACAATTTTGAGTGGTGTATGATATATAAGCCTAATTAGCTTTTGGGAAAGACAAACTGCAACAGCACCCCAAAATAATAATAAAAAAATATAATTTATTGTCAATTTATCCCTAGGAAATCTAGTGACAGAAACAGATCTAATATAATACTGCTATTTGTATATGCCATGATTATAAGTTTTAAAGTTTTCACACTGCTGCAACGTTTTTATTTGTTACCTGAGTTACACAGAGCAATTAGGGAATTATTCAGCTATCTAAAAGATTGATACAGAGTTTTTCAGCTGAGTTTCCTAACTGAGGAGGGAGAATTTTTTAAATCTTGTTAAAATTGAACACAGCCGTGAACATCCTGAAATGCCAGCAGTTAGTTTGCAATATTTCTGTTTTCAAGCCTCTCCAGAGGAAAATGTAGTTGCAAGTTTTAATCTCTTAAAGAATCCTTGTTTCCATAAGTCAAATTTCTCTGTGTCTCGGTTTGAGGGGAAGTGAATTTTCCAGGAAGTTGTGGTCAAAACAATCAGTGGTCAGGTTTGAATGTTGGCACCTTTGGTGGCCACTGAGGGGTTGGACATGCCTCTGAGGACACAAGGGGTTAAAAGCAGGGACTCCCAGAGGGACTTCCTCTTTTGGGTTCCGGTTTCAGCAGAGAAGCATCTTCTCCTCCTCCCCTGCCCAGCTTACAAGGCTGGGTGGGGGAGGGGAACCATGCGGCCAGGCTGAGGTAGGCCGATGCCCCAGGAAGGGGGGAAGAGAGTGAACGAGACTGGAGCTGAGCCAGCCCCATCCAGGATGGAGGGGTGGAGAACAGTGGAGCTGCCTTCTGTCCCCATTCCCCTCCCTTCTCCTTCCCCCCAGGAGAAGGTGCCTGGCTATGTGTGGGAGTGCCTGAGCCTGCAAGTGCCTGAGCCTGCAGCCTTGCCAGGAGCCAAGAACTGTTAACTCTTTCTTGGCAGAAGGAAACTTTTCCCAGATATTGATCCTCGCGGCTAGTGATTTCAAAAGAGAAAGAGAGACAGCCTGGGACCGAGATGATAAAGGAAGATGAAAAGAACCTCAGATGGGCAAATATGAAGAGGAGTGGCTTTTGGTCTGGACTTTTCTTGCATAATGTTAGCCATAGATTGAACTTGAGTCTCTTTGAACATAAACTGCATTTGGGTGGATGCAGCCAGCTCGACTTTTCTGCAGTGATTGACCCTGTGAAAGTGGAGTGAACAGAGAAGAGAAGATTTCTGTTCCT
>VXBR01002915.1:201226-231303 GCA_013400215.1 Cisticola juncidis | reverse complement strand
TTTTTTGATTTTGATTGTTTGATTTAAAACCCAAGGTTTTGGTCTATGGAGGGTAATGTGTAAGGGGTGGAAATGGGGGGAGGAGAAGAAAAGTTCTGGGAGGTTTTCATTTCTGCTTTGGTGTGTTTAGGATTTTTTTCTTTTTTATTTCTGTTCTTATGCAGTTTAATAAAGGTTTTGTTGTTGTTGTTGTTTTCATCTTCTGGGCCTGCTCTGCTCTGTTCTTAATCACATCCCACAGTAATTGTTAAGAAAAAACACATATTCATGGGTGCATTAGCATCTAGCCAGTGCCAATCCATTACATTCTGGAGCTAGGGTTGTCAATCCATGACATTCTGGAGCTAGGGTTGTTCTGCAATGGGATAATTGGGATTATTTCAGACTAGAACAATACTGCCAGTGGAAATTATAATATTTACTCAGATGGAGAGCGGTACTGATAAGGTCATAAAAGGTGGAAACCATGGGGAGCACCCTGAGAAATAATCATAGAGTTGTAAAATCACAGGGATGGGATCACAGATTGGTTTGGGTTGGAAGTGACCTTCAAGATCATCCCATTCCATTCCCTGCCACTATCCCAAGTTTCTCCAAGCCCCATCCAACCTGTCTTTGTACCCTTCCAGGGAACCAGGGGTAGCCACAGGTGCTCTGGGCAACCTGTGCCAGGGCTTCAACACCCTTACAGGGAACAATTTCTTCCTAATATCTTATTTATTTAAATCAATACTCTTTCAATTTGAAGCCATTCAATTGGCATAAAATGTGATAATGGTGTAAAAAAAGATGATTTAAGATCAGGTTTATGTCCAGTCCTAATTTTGGGGCACAGCAGGCAGATTCAAATAATGACAAACTTAGTCTAATAGTTAGATCTAGTTACAGACCCCAAAATCCTTGCAGAACAACAATTGCACATTTAGTTCTTCCATTTAGCCTATAGGACAGGTGGAGAATAAATAGATAAATCCTTAAAAACAATGAAGAATTTAGTGTATTCATGGAAAAGGGCTGGGAAATAATTCTCTAACTTCATATGAAACAATGTAGGGCACCCATTATATTGGCTGGTGCCTGTAAAACACCACCCAGATGTTGTTAGTAACAAATTATTCAAATTAGTACAAAATCCTAAGCACATTTGTGCTGCCTGAAATTATTTCTTTGGGTTTTTTTGGGGGGCAATCAAGGTATTATGATTTCTAGAGATGTCTCGCATCAATAAACTTAGTCAGGCCATTTTTAGGCTTATAATCATCAATGGGGTGAAAAATGTACCAAGGCACATCTGTGTCTTAGCTATACACACATACATAAATGTACATTTCCTTGAGGGGATTTGAGAAATGATTACAGCAAAATTGCAATGTGAAATGTGCAGGATTTAGGTCTTCCAGAGCTGATCAGACTGATCCCAAAGTTACACTGGCAAACTGGCCAGAGAGCTGCAGCCTTCCTGGCTGGGAGTCCTGTCAGCAGAGCAAGAGCAGATGGAGCAGATGGAGCTGCAAAACCCCTCCAAGGGTCTCTGCCAAGGAGCCCCTTGGACACAAGGTCTCAGTTCTAGGATGGCCAGGGAAGGAGAACTTCTTCTCTTCCTCTCACTGGAGTGGTTTAAGTGATTTGTAAACTGGAGGAGTACAAATCTTTCAGACAGTACCAGGTGCAGTACCAGGCTTCAAGGAGAGGCCACAGTCAGCTGTAAATGGGAATGAGGATGAAGAAGCTGGCAGACAAATCTCATTGATTTTAGCCTGCCAGGATGTGTATTGGATGAGGCTGGAGACCTGCTGACTCTGCCCTCTCTTAAAGACTGCTGAAACATCCAGATTAGGAGATCTGTGAAGCAGCAAAGTCAGAAAGCCAAGATTCTTCTCCATAAAGAAAGTCTAATTTTAACTCACAATCACATATGCAGAGATTTTCATTTCTCAGAAGAGAATAAGGGCCTAAGGTATTGCTGTTCATTTTGGATGCAGATTATTCCTGAAGCCACAGTTAAAATTGTGTTTTCTTTCTAGTATACTGCTTGGGATTCCAATTTTTACTTTTTATGTGACCATATATATTCCATTGATTCAAATGGAGAAAGGGTACATGTTTTGCAGAGAGAATAGATTTCATTAGTCTTGGCAGATTATTGCTCCCTGCTGTCAGGAAACAAGGTGAATATTCTGGTCCAGATCTTTTATTTACTGTAGTCAACCACAACATGACGTTTTACTGGGTCTTTGTCAGAATATTATTTTCCATGATTGAAGACAATCTGGCTAATGAAATTTGTAATTTTGTCTTGATTTCAGATTTATTGACAAACCTGGTCCTGTGTCTGAGAGCACACAGAAAATTGCTCCCAAATTGGAAATTTTGGTGAGCAATTACACAAATGGGAACTTTCAATTATTCTGTTTCTTTTATTCTGAGAGATCCAGTTTTATTTTAGAAATCAATGTATTAAACTGAGATAAGTTTAATAAAATTAATTGTTTTAACATTAAAGCAATATGTGCTTATTGAGCATTTCTTGAGGTTCTGTCTACTAGGGCTGGATTAAGAGTGTGAAAGCCATTTAGGTTTCATTAGGTGTCACTGTCTTCTTAATAAGTAGGCCATTAGATTCCTGCTTATTCATCAGTGTAACATACAAGAAATAACCAAGTGAACGACTTAGAACCATGATTCAGTTCAAATAATGAGGGAACTTTTTTCAGGAAGGTCCCGAACTGTGAAATGGTAAAGGTAACCAAATCCCAAGGATTGCTAAAGAAATGGACACAGCACCAACATTGACTTCCATGGGAGCAGGGTGCCTGTGATTAATGGGTTTAATAGGTTTAACTGTCTCCCCTGGCTGCTCTGGGGGTCCTCATTTTTTGTTACTTTTATCCTAAATAATATGAACATTCCATCTTCCACATGTGTTTTTAACAGCCTTTGTAACAAGATTTTAAATCATCAGTCGTGGGTTCCCATTCTGTTGATAATTTCCCTCAGTTCAGGTGAAGGTCCAAGTGTTTCCTTTAAGAATAAAATCTCTTTTGCCAGTTTAGGTATTGCAGGTGAGAGCTCTTTAAACAGCTCCTGGCTTTTGGGCAGTAGAGGAAGAGGAACCCTGAGCTGGATTGTGTCTGTTTGTGTCTGTTTTTACACCATGAGTAACTGCTTAGTGATGAGGAAAATCTGCATTATACCCTGAAGGGATCACAGGTATGATTACACATGGGTTTCTTTCTTAATAACTGTGGATTTAAACTCAGTTTTAAGCTCAGAAAATTAGTTCTTTCTAACTATACTACCTAAATAGCAATAGTGTTCTGTTTATAAAGGATGGGGTTTGCTCTTAAAGCTTTCTAAAGTTTTCCACCTGAGTAAAATAGTTCAGCTTTTATGCTGAGGTACCTGAGGTGGTCTCTAGTCAGAAAAAAAATGCTATGTTGCCAAATGAAACCTCTTGTTCTTCAGAATTCATGTCCTTATAGCACAGACTCTGAATACCCAACTAGGGCATAAACTTCTTGTTTCTCTTTATGTCCTGAGTGGCTGCCCAGTTTCCAAGGAATGCAGGTTTGTCCCTACAATTAATAATTGCAACATCTTCTTCTAAGGAAAGGCCTCTCCTTGTCTGAGATAAAATTATGCCTGTAAATTGCATTGTATCTGAACCAGAAGCTGGTCATAGTGCTTTAGTATTAGTGGTACCTCTTAATCAAACCTCTGTCACTGAAATACAAATTAGTTCTAAATTGCATGGTATAAGTTTTGTTACCCTTTAATGAATAAGAAATTATATACATGTGGGAATTTCAAAACCTATTGGGCTTTTCAATTTAGGTATAAATCATATGCAGATTTTATTTCTATTGCTGGACCTTTGTTTATGACAGGGGTGGGTTTTTTTTCCTAAGTATTGTGGAAGTGTTGTAATGTAATGTAATGAATGGAAGTATTTCATCCTGGATTCTAGTATGAACAGCTGTCTCTTCTCCTCTAACTGTCTCCTAAATAATTCCAAATTATCTGACTAGTTAAATCCTTTTTCAAGCTTTTGTTTCTTCTTGAGGTTACCTGGCTAGTGTTAGGTGTCCTAGCCAGAAAGTGTAGGAGAGGATCACAGGAGTAGCACAGTGCCACTGCCACTGGTTTTTGAGCAGGGCTTTGGGGCAGCTTTTCATGAAACGGTTCCTGAAGTGTCCATGAAGCCACAAAGATCTTCCCACGTGTGAGTGAGCTATGGAAGACACCACAACAGCAAACTTGGGGAGCTGGGAATTGTTCTGATGCCTTGGGAAGGCTGACCCGGAACAGAAACTGGGCAGAGCTAAAGTAGGTGTATACTAAAAGGCCTTTAGGGTGCACCTTGGGCAGGACAAGACTCTGACCAGGGCTATGCCCAAGTGGACCCAAAATGGTCTCTAAATGGACACCTGGTCACAAAGTCTCACACTTTTCTAAGTTTTGGTTCATTTGCATTTTGGGGTTTAATTGTCCAATTACAGCTTCAGGTTGTGAGGTCCCATCCTTCTTGCTCCTCCCTTCAGCCCTCCCTTGCTGGAGCTTTTGGGTCTGAAAGTTGTCCTTGGTCTCCAGCAGGAAAAGGATTTGTTTTGTCTGCCTGCTCTGTGAGGAGAGCTGACTGACACTGGATGTGAGGCTCAGAACTGCACCCCTGGGCAGCACAGAGTCTGAAATACATGGAAGCTGAAACTTAAGGCACCAGTTCAGTGCTGAAGGAGCCCAGTTGGCTGCTTGGATTTGCTTCATCACAAAGATCATGAAAAGCTCTGTGAAAGCACAGAGACCTGCAGAAACTCAATGTATTATGGTATTTAGGTCCATCTACCTAGTGAGGAACAGGTTCTGCATGCAAGTGGTCACAGACCCAAGCTTGCCAAAATTAAGAAGTGCTTGGAGAATGTTTTCAGGAAGAGGGTGAGATCCTTGGGGTATTCTGTGCAGGGATCAGAGTTGGATCTCAACGATTCTTGTGGGTTCCAACTCAGGATGTTCTGTAAGCTGAAAAAAAATCTTGGGTTTATTCCTTTCCTCTATAAAATTCAGAAAATTATTGTAGAGGATATTTCTGTGCTGTACAGAATCCTATACCTGTCTGAGAAAACAACTAAATTTGAATAGAAGATTTTAATAACCCTGAATATTTAATAACATCAGAATTTAGTGGTCAGTAGTTTAAACCAACTTTTCAAAGTCAGCATGACTGCACTCTGTGATGGTGTGTCACAGGTTCTGAAAACCACTTCACAGCAAGATTTGATGAGAATTGATTGTAGCCTTATCACTGTGAATTTGTTATCAGATAGGAGCTAACTCGTGGCAGGTGTTTGTTTGTCTGGGTTAGATAAAGCTGCAGAGCCTTTGTCACCTGACTGCAGAAATGAGAATATCCCTTCACTGCCAGAAGTTTCAGGAGAAGAGAAGGAGAGGTTGAATTTTGATGCATTTTGAGGAGGAAAAAGAACAATTGGAACTCTCACACTGTGGGTTTTGGGGCTTTTTTTGTCTATGCTTTCAACTTAAATATGTTTACACTGAGTTTGCTCACAGTGTGCATCCAATATTGTAATGTTATTGTACATTTTTGAGAATGAACAGGAAATGTACTTGTGGAAGGGATTAATATTTGTACGTTCATGCTGTGCTGACAGTGGTAAAAACTTGTTAACAGAGTCAGAAAAATGGAAAGCACTGAGAAAAAGAGGATAACTAAAATGATAATTTTCCTGTGTATTTTTCTAACTTCAGTCCTAAAAGTTTTTATAGTCATGTCCTTTTCGTCACCATGATCTAATGAGAAGGATGAGAGATTATGAAATCAAGATTATCAGATTATTTGCAAGTCTACCTCCAAATCCAGTTTCTGTCACTGTGGATTGTTAAATTTGAACATGATTGTGATGCCTGAATTTCACCACACCAGCTATTCTCACATGAACGATGTTATCTACCAGAGTTTAAACAACTGTCCTTTGATAGGTAAAACATAATTTAGGTAAAGCTATCCCTTAAATCCTTACAGATCACCAGATTGCCTCAGAAGTCAAAAGATGGTTTTATTCCAGAGAGGAAATGTTATTTTTCCTTAAATAGCAGTATATTAAAAATTGAAGCTGTAAAACACCAAAGATCTACTTACATTCTAAAACTTCCATTACTTTGTGTTTTAAGAGCATAAATGAAGCCGTAGAGATCTGTACTTTATTCTACATGAATTGTAAGGCTCAGAGTTAATTAATTTAAGAAACCCAGCCACTAGCCCGATAAGTCTTAAAAAAATAAAGTCTGAGTATTTTAAAACATCCCATGTGATCTGTAAATGTAATTAAATAATTGTAAATTAGTTCTTTTAGCAGATATTTTCTCCCCCATTTTATGAAGTATAGAGGACTAAAATTTGGCTAAATTTTATTTACAAATACATGAAAATATACTGACTTGATTTCTGTAAATGTTTATATTTTTATAAAACACTTAATAAAGTAGTGGCTAAGCTGTTTTATAAATAATTGAGACTGGAAGAATTACTTCCATCAGCCTACTTATTATTTCTCTGAGAAAATATCTTTTATAAAATGTAACTATTCTTGAACCCACATTATTTGTGGAAACATTAACTACCCCTCCTTGGTCCTTCCGTGTCTTTCTCAGACGTATACAGGAAACAGTACTTTATTAATTAAACTACCACAGCACATTTGTCTTTATGTGTCCATCTCTTTTACTAATCTCATTATATTCAGGTGCTGGATGATATCAGCTACAAATTCCTGACATTTCACTTTGTGTCCTGTCAGCAGGCATGGAAAGTAAAGGACCGCTTTTCTTGATCAATATCCCACACTCCTCCCCCCACCCAAAAAAAAAAAAAAAAAAAAAAAAAAAAAAAAAAAAAAAAAAAAAAAAAAAAAAAAACAAACAAACAAAAAAAAAACCAGCAGAAGCAGATTTGGTTAACCATATGTTAACCATAGCTTTTCTCAGGCAGTTTCTAAAAATAAGGTACAAAAGAATGGATGTGTGATTGTTTGTTTTTTTTCCCTCTGAGAGCAATTGTAGACAAACCTGATGTTTGGGAGTCTGTGGAATAAAGTGCTGAGATCCCTACTTAATATCTCCTTGTGCCCTCTGGGAATATGTCAGAAGAATGTCCCAAACTGCAGTAGCTTAGCAGAGCTTGATGGTGCTGCCTCACTGAGATGGATTATCTTGTACCAGTCCTTCCAGCTTTGCTCTGATGCTTGAAGATCAAAATAAAATTAAAAAACTCACCTGTCTCTCCTTTCTTGGATAGCACAATTCCAGCCAGCTTCCTTCTGAGAGCAGAGGGACATCTTGTGCTTATTATCCCCTGCTGATTTGCATTTCAGGATGCCCTGACTTGATGAGCCAATGTTTGTTTGTTGAGTAGTGATGAATGCTGTGGGTGCTTTGTTTAGGAAGTTGAATTATTAATTCATCATACACAGAGTTATATCCCAAACAAAGCCTGGAGCTCAGAGCTCCCTGGTTTTGAGGAGGTTTATAAACAGGTTCTGCTAATCTGAAAAGATTAGCTGCCTTGTTATTAGAGGTAAATAAATACTTAACTTCAGAATTATTCTCTCTCCTTTCTAAACGAGAGGGAGGTTATCATGCCCTTTCTGACTAAGTTTTCTTCCTCTTCTGTGTATCTCTCCTGCCAGAATTCAAGAAGTTTTTGGAAAAAGCTGTCAGACACCTGATGGGAGTCTTGGGCTGTCCTGTGCAGGGCTAGGAGCTGCACTTTGAGGATCCCAGTGGGTCCTTTCCAGCTCAGGATATTCTCTGTGCTGTCCATTCAGTTCCCATCAGGTGTGCTTTGTGTGCTTTCCCAGGTAGACTAATGAAGTCAGGCCCTAGTAGAGTTTAGATTTCCAGCAGCTGTGACTTGTGACCTTGGAGCCACTTTTGGGCAGCTAAAGCACCAGCAGTAAAAATCTGCCTCATATCATCCAGAGAGTGAAACATGAAAGTATTTGCAAAGACAATGATTGAATGAGGAAATTTGCCTCTTTTCTCTTTCTATTTTTCCTCTCTCAGCAGGGACTGAGAATTCCCTAGAGACAAAATCTCTATCCCAGTCATCCCAAAGGGTGACTGTCTGTGTCATAGACTGTCTGACTATCCCTGTCACAGCTCCAGGATGTCCCTAAAATTTATTTTTCAATTTTTTTATTCTCAGATTTTTTCTATAGCTAATGCATATTATTCATTAAAAGAAACTTCCTCTGAGAACAGTAATAAAAAGAAAAAATGTGCTGGGCAAATCCAAAGATTTGTTTAGCCCCAGGACCCTGTCTCTGTCCATAGTGACCAAGAAGGAGTGAGAAAATGCTGTGCCTGTCTCACACCTTCTGTTCTCATGGTGAGTCAAAGGACTCCAACACATGTCCTGTTCTGCAAGATTGCAGGCCTTAGGATGAGTTTGAATCAAGTAGGGTGTTAATCTCCCTATTTATCTATTATATAAATCCATGCTGCCATGGTTGGATGGCTTTAAATCATAAAAATTATATAAACCTGACCATACTGAGATATTTTCCGAGATATCTTTCCTGATGTTTTTGTTTCGTTAGTGGTTCAAGATTTTGTGTGGTCTTAGATTAAATTTAAATAAGGCTTAAATATACCTGAAGACTGACTAAATTGGCTGTAAGTTATTTGTGGCAAAAAGGAACAAAACTATATTAAAGAATAGAATAAGCAGACTAAGCTCAAATTGTCAATATAACAAAAATTACTCAAAGAAAGCAATTAAAACCCCAATCCATGCCTAAATTGTTATTGGTTGTAAGTACAGAGAATACTTTTACACTTTTGATTGTAGGATACTGTATGATACTGTAGCAGAATGTCTTATCAATACATAATTATAAAAACAAATATATCATCATGCCAAAATAAAATGCAAATCCCAATCAGTATTTTTTCAAGCTGTTTAAANAAACTAATCTTACATCCCACAAGTTTCTATATGTTTCTGTGATGAAGATTAAAAGTACAAATTTCTATACTGTAGTTTTTTATTGCACCCTGCTCTAAAAAGAAGCATGAAAGAAAACAAAAGTGAATATTTGTGAGAAGTTCTGCAAATATTCAAATTAGCTTAATATTAACTTAGTATTTGAGCTTCAGGGCTTAGCAGAAGGGTGCTTATGTTGTTTGGTATAACTACATTATTGTTTAGTATAACTACAATACCTTTATTCATGTCATGAGGTCAAAAAATAATAGACTAAAATTACCATTTCTTACCTGATGATTTTTTTCTAATGGATTTTGACTCTGAGAGGGCTCATAGAGCAGAACTCTTTGACTGAGCCCCCAGTCACCTCTGAATTTATTTGTTTATTTTCCTTAATGAAAGTTTAGTAACACTCATGTTCTGAGCTCATCTGTTCAAACACAGAGTAAGAAAGTCTTGAACCTGCAGGAATATCAAGCAGCATCCAAATAAATGGTATATGAATTATGCATATCACAATAAAGCTTGTATTAATATTTCTTTAAATGGGGTTATAAGACACTGGAAAATCCAGGACATGGGCCATGTGTGTAAGAACATGCATTTTTCTGTGTGCATCACTTTAGGGTGTATTATGACAAGTTAAGAGTGGAGCAGAAAAATTGCAGCCCTGTGAAAATCAAGAGGGTGGTCTCAAACCAGAGACCAAAACGTGGAAATTTGTGTACCATGAGCCTCTGAGAAAGGAGCTGCTGCTGATAAATTAGCAAAATATATTTAGGAAACACAGATGCCTAATATTTTTGTTTGAGCAGTAGTGTGTTTTCTGAATCATTGCATTAATTTTAGAGTCTTGATTAAGATACTTAAACAGTAATGGAACAGATTATTTGCATTTTATGCCAAATAACTGATTATACTTATTTGTAATTTATATATTGTGAGGTAAAAACTCTTCTGGTATCTGAGAGCAGTCTAGATTATTTAGCCTGACTTGTTTGATTGTACCTGTTGATTTTAGGGTGCATGGAGCTGGAAATATGAGTAATACTTTAAGCAATATTAAAGAACAGGAGTGGCAGAAAAAAACCCAGTCATGCCATTTGTCCACTGCATCAAGCAATTTTTGTTCAATTCTACCTACACTTCTGCATATCATTGATAAAAACATAAAAAATGCATTCAGTCATGACGAAAGAAAATTCATTCTATGAAATAACATCAACAAAAAGTTGGACTTTATATGTTATTCTATTAAGACAAAAAAAATATAATCATCCAGAATAGGGATTACTGCTAAAATTCAATACTTTTGAGGGGTTAATGCATTCAATTAATGGTATTAACTTGAACTCTAATCTGGGGAATATTGTGTTTTAGCTTTCCTTCACACATTTGTTCCACCACTGTTCTGGTTGTGACCCTGTGAACAGTCTGTGTTGGGTTGCAAGAGTTTCTGCTCAGAATCCTTGTGTTTAAATAACAAATAATCCTGCACCTCTGAATTTATTTTTTCATGATGTATATGGAATATGCTGGCCATTGGGATTTATTTTTCTTTGTACAAAAGGTAGCATCTGAAGCTTTTTTGAGGCTTTTTCAGTCAGGACAGAGCTCAGGTGGTCATCCTGGAAATCAGGATTTCTGTCTTCCATAGATTGTCTGGATGGCATTGGAGCAGTTCTGCAGGAAAGGGTTAAAACATTCCAGTCTATCTGCTAGGAAAAAGAAGGAAAATATTTGGAATATTCCATTAATTTGCATTTGGAATAATAACTGGGTGTATATTTCCTGATTTGTTTGAGATGCAATAGTTTTGCGTTGGAGTAGAATTATAGGAGAAAGCTAATTAACCTTTATAAACATAATTCATTAGGCTCACAAGGCACAACAAACACTTAGGGAAAAACAAGCCACTGGTAGCATGCAAAGGCTGGCACCTTCCTTTTGTGATCTGCAGAAGAGGACCAGCTTTAAAAGATGTCTTTACAGCTGTGGCAACAAAATAAATCAAAGCTTTATTTTGATTATGTCTGCCTATTTTCATTATTTCTGTACAGGCTTTTTGAATCTTGATTTTCAGCTCTGAATTTGATTTTCCTCCAGTATGGAAAAGTTGATTTGTTTTAGAACAAATTTATTTTCTGTTCACCTGGTTTACACAATGAAATCTGGGCAAATTGTATTGTACTCGTAGCTCAGTCACAGGAACAAAATGATGTGCACCTCTCTTCATAATGGTCATGAATACATCTCCTGATCTATTTCCTCTACACCCTTTTTTTATGGTTTTCTCCTCATTACTCCAATTTCCTCAGCAAAGTCCAGAAAAAAATATTAGTAGGTTTTATATTGTGCCATATAAAATTGTGCCATTAAAACTGAACTCCACAAGAAGTGGATGACATAAGCAGGAATGTGGAACAGCATTTTGACTTTTGTGAATGAGTCTTATTTTGGAAAACAGCTCCTTCTGTGTCCTTCTTTCCCTGATAGTTCCTCTGACTCATGAAAATAATGGAGGCAGAGGTTCAGAGGATGCAGATGTTTTACCCATTATATGAATTTTAAAACAAACTAATGTAGACTGAATCATCTGCATGACTGAAATGCCAATTTTATATTTCTTTAATGTGTTATTTCTCTTGGAATATTTTTTTCTTGGCATTTAACTTTGCATCTGATGTTGCTGGAATTGAGTTTTCTTTGTTTGCATCCCCTAACACGATGTAAATATGTCATCCTGAAGGTTTGCACAAAATGAGTACATGTTTTCTGAGCATTTAGTGCTATTGGAGCTTTTTTGTGTCAGGTGAGAAGCCTTTTTAAAAGCATTGAGAGCAATAAAAATGAAGAAAGACTTTTTCAGAGTACTTATTTTACTTATTAACGAAAATAGCGAGTCTCACCTGTAGCTTTTTGTTTTGGCCTTTAACTTTTCATTAATTTCCTCTGTGATACAAGCTTGTTCAAAGAATTAGTACAAAACAGCCTCAAATTGCATTCAAAATTAATATTTTTTTATGTTTGATGTTCAATGTACTACTGCTAGCAAAACCTTGACCTCTGCCAGGGGTGTTATCAGGCTGGCAGCTGTGTGATAATGAGGGGAGTTTGGTGGATTTACAAATAGTTTGGAGAGAGAGTAACAAGATTAGATTGCTACTCCCTGGGGCCCTCCAACCCAGTAAATATTTAGCTGGCTGTACATAGCAAACTGAACATTAAGAGAATTTGCTGTCCCACATTTCCTGGTGAATCCAGGCCACCATTCTGGTGTTGATCAAAACCTGTCCCAGCCAGAAACAGAAGGAGCTGTCATTGTTTGTCTGCCCAGTGACCTGCTTGAGGCTCGAATGAACATCAGTCCCAGCCCATCCTAAATATCTTTTTGCCTGTTACTGGACGAGCACAACCAGATTCAGGGCTTTAATCTCACCAGCTGACCTTTATCATACAAGAGACTGCAGTGACTGCTTGGCCTGAGGGGGATTACCTCAGAAGATAAGTTTTGCTAAGTATATTTCACCAGCTGTGCATCCTCTCCTCTGTCTGCCACACACAAACTCTTCTGTGTGACTGCAGCAGTTTTCCTCCCCTCATGATTGTTTTTATGAACCTCTCTCCCTTGCTCCCAGTTAAGAAGTTTTATTTGCTTAAGTCAGAAGAAGATGCACAGCCATGTGTGATTCGTACCCAGCATCCTTTCCAGTAGCACTGGGCTGGATTTCAAGTGGCTCCGAGGGGACTGTGGAAGGAGCCAGCAAACCCTTCTGACTGAGGTTTGTGAGCACTGTGCAATGTCTGATGCCCAAAAGAGCCTCTGTCATCCCCTGAAGCAGGTCATGGGGTCCCAAAGGTACCAGGTGTGAGAAAATGGAGCCTGACCTCTGCCTTTCCCCTTCTGCTTAATATGAGACAGGCAAAAACTCCTCCTCAGGCTCTACTTGATGCCCTCTTTGTTTCACCCCTAAAATCCTAGGAAATAGTCTAATTTCATAGACTGAAACTCACAGACCACCTGTGCAGCTGTAGTGGTTCCTCAATGGTCAAAGCAGAAGGACAGTGCCCCTTTATGGTCATAAATAATTCAGCCTGGATACACTCTGGCCTATGCAATGTATGAGGAATTGGAGAGCACTTCTATACCTTCTATAATCTTTTTTAATAATTGTTAAAAATGTTTTATTTAAATTTTGTATTGATAGAGGCTGTATTCTGGTTCAGTTTCTCAGAAATTGACTTTATTTTGAGTAGGGCCTCTTCAATTCAGAGGGTATGGAGAGTTCTCAAAGCACTAAAAAGCTGCTGTGATGTTGCACATTAGACTTTGAGGGAGGGTGAGTGGGTAGACTGCAAAAAAACTGTTATCTTTCTTTTTCTTTTTTTTTTGTTTTGTTTTGTTTTGTTTTGTTTTTTTGGTTTTTCTTTTTTTTTGTTTTTTTTCCATGTCACACTCTTTACTTCTAGATGCCCATGAACAAATAAAAGGAATTTAAATCAAAGGCGCAAGATGCCAAATTCATTTTAATAAGGGTTCACTGAAAGCCCGAAGGTGACAAACTTCAGGAACTGTTAGGGAATATGTGCAAGCAAAAGGAAACTTGTGACTTCAATAAAGAAATCTCAGCAACATGCCCTCTGAGGAATCTATAACAGCCTCTCCAAAGATTTATGCCATCACATTTCTCCAGAAGGGCTGTGTCATGCACATGGAAGAATATTTCTGCACATGCTCTGCCTGTGACCAAAGCCTGCAGTGTACTGGATGTGTGCTGGACACACAAACAGCCTTGAAATCAGATTTTTTTTCACTGTGATCACTGCATGGTTGTTGTGCAAGCGCTGCAGCTGGTTCATGGAGCAAGTGGAAATCTTGTTCTGCAATTCTGGTGTTGGATTGCATGGAATGAGAGTGGTTTGGCACGTGGAGCTGCCAGCTCACCACACGGGCAACTTTCATGCCCTGGTGCACACTGGAAGTAGGTTAATATCAAAACTCTGTGCTGAATAGCAAAGTTTAGGGCTGGTGGGAAACCTCAGCGCTTGTTGGATAAGGCTGATGCACTGGGTGGGGGCTGAGGGTCACGGACAGTTCCTGTCTCCCTGTGCTGCCTGGCAGAACCAGTCACTGAAACCACCCAGAAACATTCAGAGAAAAACAGCTGGAAACAAGAAATTATGCACTCATTTCAGAGGAATTTGTCTATTACTAGGCATTCATCAAAAAATGTATCTTATATTTTAAAAGGCTTGTTTGGTAAGCAAGAACATGGGGGCTACTCACAGATGATGTGTAATAACAGGGCTATACTCAGCCCCAAATGCTTTTATCTGCTCTAGCCCCAGCTCTGACTAAATGAAAGCCTTCACTTGCCTACTTTGCCTTCCATTTGAAAAACAGAGTATATCTATAATAATAATAAAAAGGCTCTATAACCTCTTATGTCTAACCAAGGCTTTCAACAGATCAAATGTATTTCAAAATTAAGACAGAAAAGAATGTTAGTTTGTGAATCATTCTGTATTTCAACCACTTAATGTACTTCAAGCATACATACACAATCAGGACAAGAAAGCTGGCTCAGAAATTATAAGCAAATTGCAGCTCTTTGAGACATCCTATAAATTTTTTCCCCAGCTGCATTTAAATAATAAGAGCTCTTCCTTGTTTTGGACATCCTTGTTTTCATATCTGTTTTGAAACCATTTATGTTAAATAAAGAATTGAATAGACAGATAATTAGCAGATTGCAAAGCAGTGTCTTAACTTTCCTGGTACTCCTTTAGCTACAAAAGAGGCTTTGAAAAGATCTTTTTCTGCATAAAACCAGTTCACCAAGCTGGGCATGTGCCATCTAGTGATCCAGACAGGAACTGGAGCTTAAAATTAGGCATACACTCGTGACAGCCACTGAATGAGTACTTCTGAAATAAAATATTTAGGTCATTGACATATTTACAATTTGAAACTTTAAATTTTGAGTTGTTGAGTTGTTTAACAGAAACAACATTTCTGTTAAGTTTTCCTTCTTGAATTTTGAGCTGTGCAAACAGTTTTCAATCATATGAACTGTCTGGTCATTTATGAGTTTTCTGTAATGTAAGGGTTATTTTCTGTAATTTCACAAAGTTTTACCTCTTCTTCTTAAAGTCATAGGTGCATTTTTTTTGAAGGTAGTTCAAATTTTATGACAGAAAAGCAATATAATAAATCATTTATGAAAAAAAAGAAGTTGGTTTTGACTGATAGAAACTCCTTAAACTCATTGAATCCCACCTATAAGTCTGTGCTTCTTCTCTCAGACAACAAGGGAAAGTAGATTTTGGTGGTTTTGGTGTCGGGCAGTGGAGGTCAAGGTTTCTGTGGTGGCAGAAATGAACATTACACAGCCAAAAGGGAAGGTGGACCTGCTTTGGATGTTTTACTCCTGTGGCTTTTGGATCTCCTGGGTTCTTTGCTGTCCTGCAAAATTACTGTTCCTGTAATTAAAATTGGTCTCAGTAATCCCTAATAAGGCCATTGTACCAGTAGGAGAAACCTTTTCACATCAAGGTTCTCACCACTGCCCATGGCCAGCAACTCTTGCAACAACTTTTCACAATGAAAAGTTTTGTCTTGGAGGAGACTTCCAGGTGCCAATTAAAGCTGAATTAATTCAAGGTTGTCCTCTGGCCTGAGGCTGCACACCTGCAGTAGCAGTACCTGTGCTCAGGAAAGAGCATTTTAACTTAGCCAATATGGTACCTTGGTGTTGAAGAGTTATTTTTACTTTTATTTTAAAATATTTGAACATATATAATTGAAATATATACTAGGGTAGGACTATTCAGCTTGGAGACTTTCTGAAGCCTTGTGGTATAAAAGTAATTTACATGGAGAGGCTCTACAGCCTTTTTCTTCTGTACACTGTGAAATATTTAACTATACAACTGTGAATTCAGTGTGAGAGGTGTGAAAGAAGAGAGAATCATTACTTACTGCAGGAGGGTTTTATTAGGCAGGCTGCAGTTCTGCTGCCGGACAAAGTGCAGTAGATCCCTATTAACTATTTAACAGCTATCTACAACAGCAGACACCTTATAAATTAATAGATAGACTCAAAACACAGAGTGGCTGTAGAGGAAAAGCTCAGAGAAGGGTGTAGATGAACATCCAATTCAGTGGCTACAATTTAATATCAGATATCACAGTTCTGGGGTTTTATCAGCAGCAGAGAACCACGTTTCTGTGGGAAATGCTGGAGATGATGCACTTCTAGGACCTGTTTAGTAGCTCTTTTTTAGTAAATGATGTGTTTTGTTATAAAACTCAGACATAAATTATTCAAATGAAGGCTCCATCACAATTCTGCAGGCAATGATGCTGCTTCAATGTTGCTTACACTGGATGGTGTAAGTGGCTGGTGGACTTGGGGTGACCTGATTGAAAACACCTGTGCTGCACCTGGCAGTGCTAAAGAAGAGATGACAGCCAGAAATTCCTGCCTGTTATTTAAGGTTAGAAGTAGGGACATTAAATTGTCAATAATTAATTACAGCTTTATTGAGGAGTTAATTGTTGTAGCCTTTCTGGGTGCAGGAGGCTGCATGACTCTTCCATAGTGGGGTTTAGTAATTGAGATGCAGTTTAGCATTCCCATCCTGACACAAAGCAGAGTGGAAGAAACTGCTTTCTAAACAGATATGCTGATACCTTCCTGCATTAAAATAAATACCCTGCTCAGTTCCACTGACTACTTCCTCGGGGAAAAGGAAAGGAGTGCTTTCATCAGGAAAAGTTGAAGTAGAGAGAAATACATTTCTGTCAGCACTAGCTGGAATGGCTCTCAGTGAAAGAAAAAAGATTAAAAGAATATGAATATTTGAGAAAACTGAGGAAATACTGAAATTTGGGCACTTTATGTGGTGACATCTCCAAAACATAGCTGATCCCCTGGAAGACAAGGACTGCCTGAGGGGAAAGTAGACCCAAGGCAATTCATATTCTGAGAATTATTCTTCTACAATCCAGACACTCAATTGCTTCTGCATGGATGCTGCAGCTTTAGGAAGGTCATGATTAAAAACATTAAAGCAAATTGGCAGTCGTGCATATCCCATTTGAAACAGAAAATGGCACAAAGTTGCTGCTGGGCCATATGCTGGCTTGCCTGGAAGGGTTTAGTTTGCACTTCTGTTTCTGAACCATCAGAACCCACAGAGGTGAAAGTTCAGCCTGGCATCACTCATTCCCTAATGTAAGCTTTACTGATTTTTAGTCTGTGTTTTTTCCCTAACTTTGTTATCAAGCTGGCAAATCTGTGACTTCATCACTCCACCAGTCCATCAATGAAAAAATTACCTGAGTTTCAAATATCACATAAATTAAATCTTCTGTAGACTGCTGAAAAGGGTAAATATGTAAAGGCAAGGAAAGTGAAGTTGGAAGTTTCTCCAATTTTTCATACATTTTGATAAGGCACTTGACTATTTCTGAATTGAGAAGCTACTCTTAATATCTTGATTTCATGGGAATGATTGTGAGTGGTTAATTTAAGTTGTAGAGATTGCCACTTTAAACTCCCACTTGAGCTCACTTATGTCCATAGAAAAACCTCTAATGACTTTATCATTCTGCCTAGGGTTTTCTTTTCCCCTTTCCAGTTCAGCTCTCAAGCTAGAATGTTCTTTCCATGACTCTTCCTAAAGTGGAATTTCTTTATATAAAATTTTAATTTGAGAGCAAATGTGCCCTTTTTAAGGACATCAGCAATCATCCTGCCTTAGGAGGCTGAATACCTGAGCCCTGAAAAGAGAAGCCATCGGATGTAATTCATCAACTGCTGGAATTCATTCTGCAAAGCAGAAAATACTGAAGGATTTGTTCCTTTCTGAATGAGGAGCCAAATAGATATTTGTTCACTGTGCTAGCATTCCAATAGAAAACTTGGTACATTAAATTTTTGAAGGCTCTCTTTCAGAAGGAAAGCTGAAGTTCTGTTATAGTCAGTTTTCCTAAGGGAGAATCTGTCCTCTAAACACACTGAAGCACCTGCGCTTGCTTGGAGACTAAAGCTGGTTTAGAGGTGCTAGACTAATTTAGCAGGGAAATGTAGCTAATTTTATTTGTAGTGAAGCATAAAATTAGATGAGACTAAGTACAAGCAAAGCTTGTTTGTTCCTTATCTCTTTTTGCCTTGATGCTTCTGCCGACCTCTGAATAAAACCACTTGACTTTTGTAAAACCAATGAGTTTTGTGACCACAGGATTCAAAATGGGCAAAAATTCCCCTGGGACTGGTGAGGAAGTTTTCAGTGCTGGCCTAAAAATGCACTGAGTTTGCTGATCTGCCCCCAAAACAAGGACTTGGGAGAAAGACGTCACCGGACCTTGGTCATGGGTGGACATGAGGCAGGTGGGCCAGTAGCCCTGAAATACCTCTGGGGTGTTGTGAGGAACACTCTGAAAGATGTTTGCTGGCAGAAAGTTTGGATGAGGAGTTTTAGTGAGTGTATCACTCACAGGTGGAGGTCGTGCTGTCTAGACAGGAGGAAAATTCCAGCTGTCTGTTCCTCTGCTCCTTATGTATTTGAGTTTGGTGTTTTAAGCTGATCAGGAGATGCGAGAAGGACAGAGATTTTAGTCTGACCAGACAGACACAGGGCTGAATCAGAGAATTAGATCAGCAGATTGTAATTGTTGAGATTAAAGTTGAAATGATATTTATGAAGAAGATCATTGGAGACAAGATTTAGAGCAAAGGAATCAGGGAGCTGAGCCTGGAGCCAGCCGAGCCCCAGCGAGTGCAGTCATTCTGAGGGCCCTGGGGGTTCAATTAACCTTGACAGCCTGGAGTCTTTTAAAAGGAGCAGAGCTTACGAATGAAATGCAATGAAAAATTACTACTTTTAAACTATTGGCAGTTTAAAACCTTGTCTCGACAGCGAAACCTACTCGACAGACACCTCTAAAATGCTGTGTGCTAAATGTGCTGTAAATTTATTCTTGTGGCAGGTTTATTTCTTCATTAAATATTAATGTTGGATGGGGTTTAGCATATGCATGACGTTGCTGTAAATTGAGTTAGAAATTTATCAGGTTAAGTCATATATGAGTCTAAAGGTCTCACTCTTGAATGTTCAGTCATGCAGCAAAGAAGAGGGGACCTACAAATAACAGTCCTCAAAGACAAATGTAATAAATTTGAAGAAGCTGCTCTATTTCTCAGTCAAATATCTGTTTGAGGATTTTTAATGCATACTTTTTTTTTAAATTTCTTCTCAGTTCCTATATGTAGCGCCTGATTGGGTACAATCTTCTCAGTTTCCTGGAAGATGATTTGTAAAAATTCTTACAGTTGTCCAATTTAGTACACAAAATCTAATTTTTCAGTTCTATCTCTCTTCTGGTAGGTGGTAAGGAAGGAGCTTTTAGCAAGCTGTTCACAAATAACTCTTGTATGTTAAAAGGAGAATTTCCCAGCTTCTTGACAAAATAACTCTTTGGCTTGCTCTGACATATACAGAGAATTACCAAATATTGACCAGATAAATGGTTCTCTGTCACTGGGAAGAGATTTCCTTGCCATTGGATCTATTTCTGTGCCATACAGCTGCCATCAAATCAATGCCCTGCTTGTATTTAATGATTGGAGAGAGAAATAGATCAAATCCTGGAATAAGAAACAGGAGAACTGGTGCAGGGCCAATTCTCAGAGGGAGATCCCAATGAACCTTCGGAAAATATGAAAACCTCCTCTATGGATATGAATATCCAGTAATAGGTGACATGGCCTCATGAGCTGTAGCACAATTTATGTTTTATTTGGGAAGGGAAGGGGGACATTCCCAAACCCATGCATTTGCTACTTGACCAGCTCTAGCTGACATTTTGCTGAATAATCTTTGCAGCTGGGATATGCCCCATGGGATGTTTGCAGAAGGAAAAGCTTTTGTTTTGAACATCTTCTAGAAATCCCATCTGTGTCTCTGATAATATTCTGAAACAACTTCAGTGGTCATCTCAGGATCCATATGGATCTTATTAAAGTCCTCTTGCTTGCTGTGGGACACTCTGGGACTTGAAGCTAGTTGTAAAAAATCATTAGCTAAATTCAATGTGATTAATTAAACCTTCAGATTTCTAGCTTTGTGTCTAAATGTATCTTTTTAATTAAAAGAAAAAAAAAAGGTTATTTGAATTCTCATAATTTTTTCAAGGAGCGTGATATTCATAACTGGCACTTTTTTTCCTTTTTCCTGGTGCCTGGATAAAAGACAACTAGAATAGATTAATAAGGCATTTGTGTTTATAATTTTGTTTTCCATTTGCTTTAACAGAGCTTCTGCCTCTATTTTCATTAAAAATGGGAGTTGTTAATTATCAGTATAATGGCTGGCATTGCAGGAAATAAATCTCTGCCAGGGTTAGGTTTTTACCAAGGTGATTTCTACCTGCCTAGGGTTTAGAAAATCAGTAATGTTCAGGATGACCCAAAGCACCAACAGGAGGAAATGTCTGCAGAGATAAAAGGTTTTGTATAAAATGACTATTTGTTGAAAGCTGTATGCTTTGATTGCCTTAATTAAAACTGTTAGAATATAATTATCTGCAGCTAATATGACCAGTGGCTCGCAGTCTACTGCCACGCAAAATATTCCTGTTATCTTCTAATCTCCCTGACTCAACCTCTTCCCTCTTAGATCCCCACAGAGTTCTGTGCCACAGGAGAAGTAATGCAGGGATTATTATCATGATGTTCATGGCAGTGATGCCTTTTCTGAAACCTCCAGACTCATTTTCTGATGTGTATCTTGATTTGTGGCATTTACATTTACATGGAGGCTGAAAAGCTGAATGTGTGTCTTGACTTGTCTGTCTTGGGTTCTTAGTGTCATGTGAGATGTCACAGAGCATTTATCAGCCAACAGCTTTTAAGGCAATGTTGTAGAGGCATTGGGCAATTTAAATGCATAGTTCCTTTTCTGGATGTGCAGTTACCCCATAAAATGTGATTTCCACCCAAACAGAGCCTTAATATGCAGGTAGGAGGTGGGAGAGGAAGCACCAATTACAGTCTCCAGCTCACAGAGTTCCTGGTGGAAATGGCACAGAGGATACCTCTTTTCACAGTTTAATAAAGCTTCTGTGCATGGTTAGTCTAAAATTTAAATTTATACTATTTAGCAATTATAAAATTCACCATGTGTTGTTGAACTAGAGTGCTTCCACTGAAAAAAACTTCTAATTTTTAATTCCAACAATTTACAAGATAAAGTCTCTAAATCTTGATGTGTAACACCAGTAAGAGCAGGAGAGTGGCCCCAGAATTCAGCCTCTGACAGTGACCAGGGAGATTATAAAGAATATGTTTGATACATCCCACTGTATACTCACAGCCCAAACCTATTTGAAGTTTGGGAATATTTAAAAACCAAATGAGAATATTTTTTGTATATATGGACCCCAGGGGTTTTATGTGATCTCCCCAGGCACTGTTCATCTCCCTGGGATTTAGATGTCTTAGTTCCTGCATGAATCAATCATGATAAATAACAGGTTCTGCTTTTGATGTTGGAAGATTTTCAGTCCTCAATTATTGAAAATCTTAATACGCTATCATCCGAAAAATGCTGCATTGCTCTTCCTTTTGTTATATAAAGCCAAGAAAAGCTTATTTGATTCTTGAGAAGATTAGCAGGGTAGACAAAGTCACAGATAACAACAATTTTCCCAGACAGAAAGCAGGGAGGAGGCACTTAGATGAGTCTCTTTTTTTGTAGAATGTTTGAAAAAGAGGCAGCAGGACCATGAGGAGAGTGAAATAATCACTGTTTTCATGACTTCTGTTGTAATTGCCCTCTATATGTAGCTTTTGTAAATACCAGCTGCATTTTTACCTGGTGTCTGTGTGCATCACTCACTGCACACCTTGTTTTCCACAAAGGGCCAGAGAGCAATGGATATTGGAGCAACATAACAGGCCAGAAATGGCAAATTGGAAGAAAAGGAAGTAAGAAACAGATAATTACTCATTCAATAAAAAAAAATCTTTCAGGCACTTAACATTTTGGTACTCTCCTCACAATGAGCATTTCAATTCTGTGAAGCAATTGTTTCCCAACTCATCTGAATGACAGGTGCTAATAACGAAAAATAAACAAAATGACAATCTAATATGCAACTGAGGAGGTCTTGGATGCGTTATTTGGTCCTAATGTCTGTTGAGATGATACTTGTTATTAGGATATCACGTCCATCATGTTTCTTCATTTACTCTAAACTGTGAGCATTAAATTAGCCTCAGGCAGGAGGTGGACGAGTGGGACACAAACCAAATCCACAGTCCTGGCTGGGATGAAGGAGAAGACAAAGATTTGTCTATGTGAATTCCTCCAAATAGACTCAACATCTAAAATCCTCTGTCATTTCTCATGAGTGCTTTCTTTACAGCACAACTGACAGGGAGGGACATTTGGTGTATTTCTGACCAGCTGATACTGAAGTAATGTCACTTATGATCTGGACATTCTGATTTCAGGGATGGCATTTATGATCTGGACATCCTCTGATTTTTGTGGCTTCCTGCTTTTGATGCCAACAGTGAGACAGGGAAACTGGCATAGTCCTACAAAGGAAACTCCAATTAATGTATGTCTATTTGTTCATTTAAGTAGGAGTTTGAAAACATCACAGAGAATCTGGGCCAGACATTGTGAGTCCATAAACCACTGCTTAAATTTGTATCAATATAACACACTTGATTTCCCTCTGGTTTACATTTATAAGAGATGACTGGCAGAATGAATTACCTTGATATTTGTACTAAATTCCATAAGAAGGAATGTCCTGATAGGCAGCGTGTCTTGGAGAGGGGGGAAATCCAGGGACTGATCCTCTGCTCTGTACCAGTGATTTGCCATACTTTTAAGCTGTGAGTACTTGATTTATCTCTATCTTTTGCTGTGTTGCCACCTCATTTTTTTGTGTCTTGCCTATCAAGCCCAGCCTTTCAGCAGAAGTGTTGCTATTGGTACCTACCTGTTCAAAGGAAGCAGGTGACAAATGGAGCTTTGAGCTCAGCTACCCTCACTGTTATTGTGCAGCCAAAACCATTAAAAGAACAGGAAGGCCCTGTATGAATGTTAGGGAATAGCATTTGCCACACACAATAGCTATTATTCATGTCTTTCTTTGCTCAGCCTGTTCCTCCTGATGGTGGCACAGTGAATAAGTGTTTTCCTATTGAGTTTTCCTCATCCTGGTTATCTTTGCCATCCCTGTGGAATCGGTTCACTTTCAGAGAGTCCTCTGTACCTTTCAGTGTCTGCCTGAGCTGCGTTGCTTCATTTGGAGACTATACTTAGAACTAGTTCATTGGATGAAACAGTCATGATAGTAATTCGTTCAGGGGAAATTGCTTTTCCAAAGGTGGAGAAGTTAATTAAGTGTGTAACAGGAGGAAGCTAAACCTTACTAATTAGCGAGAAGGGTAACGATTATGGGGGAGAACAGATGACACTTGGCTGAAGATGAACTCAAGAAATTGCTTTAGCCAAAAGCAAGTTAGAAGAGTGAATAGAAGATGAGCTTTAAGAAAGCAAAGACTCTGTCACTGTGTCCTGATAAATTACACCTCATTTATAGTGTGTCTGCTAGGTATTAATCAATAATTTGTCGGGGTGATCCTTCACTGGGAGCCACAGACCCTGCTTTGTGTTGTAGAGAATTTCACTCCAGTTCTTCAGGTGCTCCCCAGGAGGATATGCTGAGTAAGAGTGCTCCTTTACTCTCCAGTTCTGGAGGATATGCTGAGTAAGAGTGCTCCTTTACTCTCCAGTTTTGGGCTCTTTTACTCTCCAGTTCCAGGATGTGTTCTCCAGCACTGGGCTCCTTCTCCTCAGCGCTGTCCATTACTCTCACCGCTTTTATTCACACCAGTCAGGAAGGTTGTTTGAAATGTTGGGTTCATGTTTGGTCCAGAGTAAATTTTTTTTCTTGTGTTTTTGTGTTGAGAACCAGCCAGCACTCACTTCTCATCTTTAATAGGATTATTCTGGTTAGTATTTTTTACTTCTTGTAGCAGTAATGTAAATAGTGTAAAGATACTTGCCAGATTCCCAATGAAGTGACATGGTCTGTCTACAAAATCAAATCAAACAATCAAACCATAGTCCAAGATTTATAATGTCTTTCAATAACAGCTATTTTATAAAAATAATAACAATATGCCTATTATACTGAAGTATGATAAACATTTTTCAGCATTTTCTTCCTGTCATTTGTCCAAAGGAGCTCCATTACAAAGCCTTGTCTCAAAGCCTACTTCCATACTGCATTCCTATTTGAAAACCAGATGAGACAATTACAATGTTGACCTACATTGTTACAATGATAAATCCAATTCAAATGGCTCACAAAAACTATTTGATCTTGTCAGTGTGTAACACCAAGGCTGTGCTGCAAGGAATTTATGGCCTGATATTTTTAGCCATGTGACTTAAGCCTTCTTTAAGGCCAGTGCTCAAAATCCAGCATACTGTAGGCAAATACCATCACATGTTTATGACCTTTTCTGGTTTCATTCTGTAGCCAAGGACAAATAAGTGCAGTTCACCTTTGGTTTCAATATATTTTGTTTCCTTTGAAGCAATAGGTCTAGCTTTTCATCAATCTAGTTACTGGTACCTGCAAACTGCAACCCGTTCTTTGGTCTTTTATTTGGAATTAATTGATTGTCAGTGTCCTGGAATGAATCAAAAGAGAAGGGAGAAAATCTTTTCTTATCTCAGTGTTTAGATTCTGATGGGAGACAGCAACACTACACGATGGAAAAAGCAGATAAAACATTTTAAACCATTAAATTTCAGTCCTCTTTGTTCAGCAGGTGTTTTAGAAAGTGCTTCTTTAAAGCATTGTCTGGTCTGGATTTAGTAAATTCTTGATATTTGTAGATAAATAGGTTTTGAAAGAGAGTTATACTAATATAAATGCTGAAGATGGGTCAGCCTTGCAAAGGAAAAGGAATACCCTTAGAGTCCTCAGCATTTCAATTGCCTTGATGAGGTGAAAAACTTTTAGGACAAAGTGTATAATTTAAATTTAAACCAGTTTTGGGGTTTTTTGGTTTTTGTTTTTTTTTTTTTTTTTTATTAGGAGAATTCCTAATGGAAGATGTAAAAAAAGTGGAAAAGGTAATCAGAGCATATTAATCATTAAACTTCCTTGGAGTCTGGGACACTATAACTTTAATTAGTGATGTCAAATAAGATAAAAAAGATCCTCCGTTGTGTAGACATAAAGGATGAGGAAACCTCTGCATTCTGCCAAACATTACATATTGTCCATCTGATACTATGCCAAAGCAAGGAACTTAACATAGTTGTTTCTTTGCCAACCAAAATGTTTTTAAAATAAATGACAGTTGAAAGAGATTTTTAAAGAGAGAAGGTTTATCTAAGTTTTTAGCTTTCACTGAGTGTTCATGACGATTTGTGTTTACTCACATTAGCTTGTCTGGGCTGCATTTTTGTAGTGCCTGGAACTTTTCTGAGAATGTAACCATATATTTTTGTGCCAGATGGGTTTATAAATTATGATTGTATATAGAGGAAGGGATTAAATGTATATATGTGTGTGTGCATGTACATTTATCTGGGAAATATCTGCCACTAGTGAAGACGTGTGGATCTGAAATAGGTGGGTAATGGGATAATTTCTGTTACTCCTGTTACATTCCTGGAGTTTGCTTTAGGAAACTCCTAAGACAATTTTGACTGAAATGTTGAGCAATAAACTTTTTTGATAAACCAGTCTGGTGAGATTAAAAATTCTTCAGATACAAAATGGTGTCGGTAAAAGCCCATGGATCACCACCTCTAAAAATCTTATCGGGTTTAGTAAAGGAGCCCATGGCAAAAGAGGTGCAAATATCCTAGAAAGAGTCACCTGGAAAAATGGACAGAGGTGTCTGTTGTCTTACAGAAAACTTGAGATTTATTGAGGCTCATATGTGTTACAGATGAAGGGGAAAGAGAAGCTAAATTCCAGATATGTTTGAAATGAAAGTACAAAATACATTCCTTCTGATTTGCCATAAGCCTTAAAAGGGTCTTGTCACAAAAGCCTGTTATAAGAGAAGAGTTTAAAATATGAAATTGATACCTTTGCCTCTATGCACACATGGAATTAATACTTAGAGAGTTGCACACTATTTTAAAATCCTTTACATACATGTCCATCAAGAAAATAAGATCTAAAACGTTTCTATTGCATGACAGAATAAAGAACAGCAAAACCTGATTATTTTAGAATTTATTTAAGGGGAAGAAGGCAGAGGTAGGAATGAGATTAATAAAATAGCATAAATTCATCTGCAGATAATAGGATTGCACCACAGCTAAATTTGTCCCCATTTGTTTCCCAAGCTTTTTATATCTGAAGCTTGAGCTCAGATCAATAGGAGAAGATACAAGATGCCCATGAATGAGTTATAGGAATTTGCAATGCTAAATGAAATATATTTTGGATCTTTAAAGTTTTGGGATGGTATTATAATGTAGAACATATTCTCAGACTATTTCCTATCTCTCCTCCTCAGAGCTTTTGAAGGTTATAGACAGTGCTTTCAATAAAGCTGTAGGACATAACTGAAGTTTTCTTCATTGCATCACGCAAGTTCTCTATGCTGGCCAGATAAATCCCTCTGAGGCATTTGAGACTTGTTGTTGTAACTGCAAAACTCAGAAGTTTGAATACAATCAGTATGTCCTATAATTGAAGCTGCTTTCATGTTGATTTTTCAAAATACTATTTATCAGCAGTGAACTTGTCAGCCTGTCATGTTTATTTCAAAAAGTGTATTTTTTTTTTTTTCATTTAAATAATCAGTACAGTCACTGACACTGTAATGACTTAAAAGCAGCCATATTACCTTAGGAAATGTGTCTAGAAAATAAGACATTGATGCTTTAGATGCAGAGAATTAGATTAAATAAAATGTCTCGGTTCTTCAGTTGTGGTATTTATATCCTTGGGGAGAAATCTGCAGTCCTTTACCGACTGGTCAGTGAAAAGTCAGGCCACAGAATGATAATCAAAAAATCCAGTTCTGGGAAAGATATTCAAAGACACTCGAGCCCACTTGACAAGTGGAGAACAGAACTTTTTCTTGAGCAAAAGCAGTAATGTAATTTCTGTGAAGTGATTCAGGGAGGTTTAATGCTGAGCCATGAGTGCAATGGACAGTGGAAAAAAATGTCATTGCATCCTGTTCTTTGGTGAGCAGGATCTGGAAACCCCATGATAATCCTTACTCCGCCTGCAGGGGCTGGCATTTTGTCCTGGCAGTTCCTAAAATCATCCCACAAAAATCTTTGTTCAAAGATTCACTGCACAAGAGAGGAAAAAAATACCTGACCAGCTTTGCTACTTTCTGCTCTGTCCTGCAGCCTGGAGGCAAAGAAACTCACTTAATAGAAGGAGTCCTGTCTCCTCTCTTCAGCCTTTGCTTAACTGGAGTGTGTAGATTGCAGGAAAATACCACACAGATTGGTAGTGAGGAGATGGATACTATATCTTATTGCATGTTTTATACTTTCAAATAGATTTCTTCAAAATGGTTGAGTGGTTTGGAAGTATTTCATATCTAGTAGCTAATCCTCAGAGTCTGAACTCATTTGATTCTTTCCACTCTTTTAAAATGCATTGTGATGCTTCCCTTGTCTTGTTGCAGCTCAGACTGAGGTCCTGGTTGAGCTGATATGAGGCTGTGTCTGAAAGGGCATTAAAAAAAACAGGCAAAGAACAACTTTGCAGCTTACTTTGATGATACCGTGTCATGTTTAATCAGAGACGATTGAACCAGTCACCTTGAGAGTCTGAGAGCATTGTTCAATAGCATTTAAAACATTGATTTTCTGTAACTATGAATCCTCTCAAGTAGTCATTAGAAAGGAAGCAAGTTACCTGGGGAGGTGTTTAATACAGAAAAATGTTAGGACGAGAGAAATCTAGCCTGGAGGAGGCAAGCTGGGAACTGAGGAGCAGTTTGTTAGACCTGAAGCAAACGTATGTCCCAGGACTGGCAGGGGTGATGGTACTCAATTGATTCTCAGAAAGAGCTGGAACAACCTTCTGACCTTACCTCACCTGACAGCAATACTTTTTAGATGACTAAAAATAGACTAAAAACCACTTAAAGTGGTTAAAGGAAAAAAAAAAAAAATCTTGTTAGATATGAAGAGCTATACATGGATCTCTTTTAGAGAGCCAGCATTAGTCGTGGGTGTTTTCTGCCAGCAGATGTTTCAGTGTTAAGGCAGCTACTTGAAAACATTGCCCAAGACTATGTGAACCTTTACTTCAGCAAAAAGTTAATTTCCATAATCTCTCTTCGTGCCTGAACAGGCTGAGCTGCAAAAGAATGGTTGTTACAGGTGTTTATTGTTGTCACTTATCCTGTGGGTAAGAATGACACAGAGCACAAGCAACAGAGTTGTCAGATGATTTTTCAATTAAAACAGAGACCTAGAAAAGCAGAAAAATATCAGCAGTAAAGAAAAAATAATCCATGTATATTTCTCTTTTCTGATGTAACTTGTATTAGCAGTCTGCTCCTGACAAGCACTACCTACCTAAATTAGAGTAATACCAGAACCTGCTGGGATCCTGCTAATCTGAGAAAAGCCCCGAAATGGGATGGTCTGCTGCTAGAATTAGAAGTAATTTATAAAGATGTCTATGTACATACATCTAAGGTATTGGGATTTTGTATTGATCTCATCCCTGTGGTGTGAGTGTGGTCTGAATTTGGTATTCTGAAGCACAGAGTCATTGACAGGCACTGCCATGGGCTGGCAGGTTGTGCTGTGCCATGGAAAATTATAGAAATTACTGAAATACTGCAGTGCTGCACAGTGAAAGGGTGGCTTTGAAGACTGTGTTTGGATGTACTTCAACTTGGCCTTTTACACCAAAGACAACCCGGTCTGAAACTTATTTTGCCGTTATTTTAGAGATCAAAAAAGGGAACATTTTGAGAAGCAGCAGTTTAGCTTCCATTTGCCCTGTCTGGCTGTGGAAATGCGATGCCCTCAGGACATTTCTTTTGGACTGGACTGGACTGGATGAACAGTTCTGGTGAACAGTTTCCCCCAGAACCATGGAATCCTAGGCTGCTTTGGGTTGGAAGAGACCTTAAAAACTGCTTTGCTCCAACCCCTGCCATGGGCAGGGACATTGCCCGCTAGTCCAGGCTGCTCAGAGCTCTTTCCAAACTGCCCTTGAACTTGTGGGTATTTTGTGGGAGTCTCAAAAGGAATTTCCTAAGCAGAATTAGCATAAACTATGTACTAATAGACTTGAGCATTTCTGTCTCTGCAGTCAGTGCTAAAATATTTCATTTTACTTCCCTGTTGAAATGTAGCAAATAGAACCAGTTTATCAGTGTTTCTTATGTAACATTTGGCATTATTTTTTTTCTGTCCTGCTTACTCTCCTGTAAAATCTACAGACCTTAGTAAAGATTATGCATCATAATGAATTTCTGGATTGTTGCAAATGGCATAAACTAACCTCAAGCAATTAATTTGTTAAACTTTCCAAATAATTATTTCCCTTCTCCAACATGGTTCTGGTGGTTTTACATTTGTCTTTGAGAAGATGCTTTTATGCAGCATCTTTTGTTTTAGTGTGCAGAATGCATTTGGAAAAAAAATGGAAGAGGGGTTACAAGGCATTTTTAATTACTTTAGTTAATTTAGACAACTTTGGTAATACAAACAAGTTTTTCAGGTACACTGGGAGTGGACAAGCAAGTGTGGATATTGTCTAATTGCCTTTCTGTGATTAAGAAGCTTGAAAAGCAACTTTATAAAAGCTACTGGTAGTGCAGGGTCTTTGCTCATTGTGTGTAATGATTCCCCTGGCACCAGTGAGAGATGATGTTTATTTCAGCATAATTTTAACTGACAAAGACCCTCTCTCTGTACCTGCTTGAGAACATGCTAGAAAACTCTCTGCAAGCAACTGTAACTGACCTCAGCAGGGACTAATTGCTTCACTAGAAAAAATAAAATAAAGGGATTGCAAAAA